>JAADXB010000031.1:0-36688 GCA_023337495.1 Pythium diclinum | reverse complement strand
GCGCGGCTCGTTCCACACCGCCGGGCGCAAGGGGCTCGCCAGCGGCCGCGCCTTCACCTACCCAGGCAGTCTCACCACGCCAGGCTGCAGTGAGATCGTGGACTGGTGGGTTGTGGAGAAGCCTCTGAGCGTGTCCACGAGCGACTTGGCGGTCATTCGCACACACTTCAAGCGCATCGCGTCGTCCGACAACGGCAAGAACGCGCGTCCGACGCAGCCGCTCAATGGCCGCACCATTGTGATGTACTAGACTTGATATGGCTACATGTAATGAGTTTGAAAAGAGTGCCGTTTTTGATGTGGACTACGCTAATCCAAATTTACCATCATTCCTCATCGTGGGTGGGAATGAGCTTCTGAGTTGAGAAGGGCAAAGCCAAACGCGAAAATGGACAGCGTGACGACGGTGCCTCGCGCGACGGCGCTGGTGCTGGTGCTGCTGACGCGACTTCAGCAGCGCTGGCGTGTGCAGTCGGATCTCCAGGCGCTGGAGCTGCAGCTGCTGACAGCGGGTGTTAGCGCTGCGCCCAGCGCCGTCTTCGCTGCTGAAACGACGGCCGTGGAAGTGCGCGCGATCGAGATCGGAGACAAACTCTTCGTGCACTTTGTGTCGCCGCAGACGGCAGTGCGACTGGATTTGGTGTGCGTAGCTGCTGGCTGCAAACGGGTTGCTGCCTCAACTAACTGATGCGCTGACTGACTGGCTGACTATCTGTAGGCTGAGCGAGTATGTTAAACCAGCGGGCGCTGACAGTGACGCGTCGTTGGACCGGCGCCAGCACACGCGTGTGAAGCAGTGGGTCGTGCTGCACGAGCTGCTGCAGTGGCGGTGTGTACATCACCAACCTCGACTGTGTGTAGCTAGCTGTCTGTATCTGACCCTCAGTCGTGTTTGCCCGTGTACTAGACTCGAGCGTAATGTGTATCCGGACTTTGCGGCCACTGGAGACCGAGGCCACGCCAGTGCGAGCGCCGACGCGGAGCTGGGGCGTCTGCCTGAGCCACTGTTGCTGCAGCTCGCGCCTTTCTTGTCGGCCGTCGACTTCTGTGGCGTCACGCAGACCAACCAGGTGAGACCATGAAGAGGATTCTACGGAATCGACTCACTTGCTGACTTACGAGGTGCTTTCTGTCTCCTTTAAATTCAGTTTCTGCGTCAGTTTGCAAACAACCAAGAAATCTGGAGCGAGTATGTCAAGCACGGTACGTCGTCATCGTCACCACGCTCCTCTATCTGCTCTTCCCTTTGTTTTGACTCTGGGATCGTGGCTGTCTCCGTAGACTTTCCGACGGCTCCAGGCTCGACCACCGCCGGCGCAGGCACCCCGAAGGAGTCTTACGTCGCCCACCACACTCGCGCCAAGCGCCTGCGAGACACGCGGCGTTCGATGGTGCAGAGCGGACTCATGCACGAAGGAGAAGACTTCTTCGATCCGCCGCGTATCTTCATTCCGCCTGGCCTTCGTCAGCCTGGACTCATCCCTCCGCCCTTTGTCGGTCAGTGGCGACCACCGAATGGAGGTCACGCGCGGCCTCACGACTGGTAAATACGCAGCTCCTTAGGTATCCAGGAACAATCCAGCAACTTGCATCCTTCAGACGCTATTTTCTGATTATCGGGCCATTAAAATCCAAGGCTATTCTCGGGTTCTGTGGGATTGCTAGTAGCTGGAAGAGTCAGGAACACTGCGCCTTGGTCTTTTGGTCTCACCTCTTCGAGTGTGTCCTTCAAGCCCACGATGCGGTGGAATGCAGCGCCGCCCTCGCGCTTCGATGGCGCGCTGGCGGCCGTGCCCGTGACGCTGCTGAGTCGCGACGAAGACATCCACCACCCTGTGCATCTATATAGTCGAACGCAAGGCGCGAGCCGCCGCTCGCTGCCGTCCAAGCCTGCCGTTCCTACAGCGACAGTGGGCCCACGCGAGCCACGACGTCCGTCCATGGCGACTCCAACGGAGACCATTCGCCTCAGTACAACAGTCGTGCCCACGCCACGGTCGTCCCACCAGCAGAAGCCGCCGCCGTTGAGTGCCCGAGATCTGTCGCCACGATGCCTGAGCGTGCAGGATGAGCCGCAAAATGGAGGGCTACAGGCAGACCTAAGTGAGACCTTCGCGCCCAAGTTCCTCGTGTGTGCTGGACGAGCCCTCAGCAACAACAACGATGATGACGATGACAACTATAGCGAACAGCACAGTGCCAGTGTGGAGAAGCCGGTGAATTCTTCTAGTGTGACGAGCTCCGACAGGGCGAGTGAGCCGCTCAAGTCAAGTCGTGGTCTCCAGCGGTCGGATTCAGAGCTTGAGCTCATCATCAGCGAGCTGAGGGAGAAGATCGCGCTTCAGCAGCGTCAGAAGACGCCGCGTTCGTCCGACGACGACCCAGCGACGAGCAATGGGAGCTCTCGGCCAGGAAGCGCTAACCAGCACTCGCGTAAACACCTCAAGAACCCACTCGAGAGGATGCACATGTCATCATCATCGTCATCGAATCTGCTACTGCGACGCCAGGCGTCGGCAAGCCAAGTCGCCGCAAGTCGACTGGTGTCGGAGGGCACAGCGACGATGGTGACGCCTGCGGTGCTGTCCAGCTCGGCCTCTCGAGGAGCTTTGTCCACTCATTCGCAGCAGACTCAGCAAGTCGCGGCTGGACCAGAAGCTCGTGACACGAGAGGGAAGCTCAACAGTGAAGAGATGGACCACGACGGCCTTCGCATCCGATCCTATGCTGGAAGCGACTGGACGACTAATCAAGTGCCGCATTTTGTGAGCTCCACGTGTCTGGGGCTCAATCTGCCCAGTCAAGAGCAGCCAGTACGTGGGCTACAGTCGTCAGCGACGGAGACGACCGAGCCACAGCCCGGCTTTGTCTCTCAGCGGCGTCCTAGTAGACAGCGGCTTCGCACTCTCGCGGACTTGGAGCTCGAGCTCGAGCGGATAAATGACGACTCACGAGCCAACGACACGAACGGGTCCCTTTCGCCTGTCGGTCCGTGGCTAGTGGACCATGACAGCATCAGCAGTACGCCTCTGACATCAGCACGATCCACAGGCTCGCTGTCGCCGAGCTCGTCATCGGCACAGCTCACGCCCACGGCTGAAGACCCGGCTCTGTCCCCTCGCAGTCGTCTATTGTGGCTCTCCGACTGCGGCAGTGACGACGCGTGGGAGTCCACGTCGGCTCGTGTGCTTGCGATGCTGCGGCCAGGGACACGAGCCTTTTTCAATGGAAGCCGTCCGACGAGTGCGCTGGAAACGCGGCGGCTCAGCAACTCGAAGCTGCTGGCGAAGACGCCGTCAGCAGCAGCTAAGCCTCGAGCGGTGTCAGCGAAGACCACGTCTGCGAGCAGGAGGAATAGCAGCCACAGCACCACGGTCTCACAAGACGCAGTGGTCTCATCAGTGTCAGCAGCAACCAAGAGCCATCGTGCTAGAAGCAACAGTAGCAGTGCAGGGAGTAGCGCCGGTCGCCATCGGATACGGTAGCTAATTGTGCATAAAAGAGACCACCACAGTTGATGGGCAGTCCAAGTTTGAACTTGTATACGACTACGCTGCTGAGCTCATGTGGGCGCGCACAACGAAGGACGACGACGAGCTGCTCGTGTCCACGTCTTCGTCCAGTTCCACCTGCGGCCATCGCTGGTCCCGTGTGGGATTCGCTAGTCGCACCTTGGTCTCTGTTGCCAGCAGCTCCAATTCCTTCTTGCCCTTTGCCACTTGCAGCTTGTGAGCAACGTCATCCTCCTCGTCGTCGTCCTGGTTCTCACTGTCGCTGCTGAAGCACAAGTCGCTGTCTTCAAGCGATTCGACGGCGAACTGCTTGGTCTCCTCTACTTGCTCTTCTTCTTCCTCTGCGCCTTGCTGCAGAAGCCTCGATCTGTTTGGAGTCAATTGAAAAATCGTGAAGCCAAACCCACGCTCCGCCTTCTTGAACAGCGCACGCACTTCCTTCTGCAGCACTGAGCTTTCACTTTCTTCTGCCTTCGAATCATCCTGATCGGCGTCTCCGCTTGAGCTGATCTTGTGGTTCGGGTCTAGATAACCCACGAGCCAGTCTTTGACCCACGCCACTTGGTCCGCGACACCTTCCTTGTGCTGGAAATATCGCTGCAGACTCGCCGACAACGCCACACGTGAGACCGCAAACTCGACCAATAGAAACGCGTACTCGTGCAGCGTGCGGTGGTCGCGATAGTACGCTGCGGCCTCCAGCAGGCCGTTGGTCGGCGACAGAATGTGCTGCTGAAGCGGCGACAAGTCGACTTCTCGCGGGCTTTCGATGCCTTGCTCAGCCGCCTCCAGAAGCGCACCGAAGAGCTCCAGGAGCTGCTCGAGATACGTCGACTTGACTTCCTCCAGCACGGCGAGCAGTATTGACACGAGCTTGTCGCTTTGTGTCCGCGTGAGCCGCGTGCGTACTAGATTCACGACCAGCGGCGTCATCGCCGCATCAAACTGGAACGTCAGCATGTTCTTGAAGACGCTTTGGTTCAGTAGGAGTCGTGGGTCTTCCGGTATGGACCCATTCGTTGCTGGCAGTGCTGTGAGAGCGTCCTGCAAGAGCTGGCGCTCCAGAGTGAACGTGCTGGACCGTACGCGGCTCGTGAGCGACGCGACTCCTGACTTCGACGAGTCGTGAGCCTGGAGACTGAACAGGAAGCGGTCGATAAAACCCGATTCCCGCAAGAAGAGGTCTCGCAGCACGCTGTTGGTATCGTCGTTTTCGTCGTCCACCGCGACGCAGTCCTTGAGAAACGTCCCGATGAGTGTGGTCGCGTGGATGATGGAGGCCTGAGGTACAGGGTATACACTGCCAGTCGCTGGGTCGGCGATTTCAATGTCTTCTCGATCAAAGAACATCTCGACAAGAAACTGGAGAAAGTCGGCGGGTGCACGATGGAGCTGCCGCTGTTTGGACGCTGTGAGCACGCGTAGACAGTGAAGCAGCAGCGAGCTGCAGCTCTGCACAAGCGACGGGCGTTTGTCGCAGAAGAACAGCAAGTCAAAGAGCCACGAGCGGCGCACGACGTTGCGTTCGGACGGCGACGGCTCCGTCTTGGTGACCTTCCGCAGCAGCCACTCACAGAACCGCAACTTGTCTTGCTCTGGTTGGTCGTCGCTACTCGTGCTCAGCCACATTTCGACGGCATGGAGAATGCGAGAAGTCGACGCGTCATCGTCACAGCTCAGCAGACTCGATACGCCAAACACGTGCTCACTCGCGACGACGGCAGCCATCACATCCGCTGACTGGAGTTGAGCAATGCCGTCTGCAGTCAGCGACGAAAAACTGGAAGCGTTCTCTTTGTCACAGTCTTCGTTGTCTTCCTCGGGGCCGCGGCTCTCACGTTTGATTATCGTGGCCGCCTCCACCATCTTCGCCAGGAACTGGACGTGGTCTTCAGCTGCAGCGTGGACGACGTTGCGCAGATCCTGGTTATCGCTGTCCACAGTTCGTTTGAGCTGCTGCACACTCGCTGGAGTGGTTTTCCAGTCGAAAGTCACGGGCGACGACACTGTAATCGCGTCGCCGTCCTTGGGTTTGACCTGGTCAGGACGTCGTTCGTAGATCAGCATGTAGGCGCTGCGGCGCTTGCGCTGGACAACTGGCACGTACGCACGCGCGCCGTGGTCCCACTTTTGAGTGATCTCTTCACCACCAAAACACTCGTCGCCCATCGTCGCGACATCAAACGGCTTCACGGTCTGGTCGTTGAACTCGAACCACGCTGGCGTCTCCGAAGCTGACTCAGACGCGACACTTCGATCTTTGATAAACGAGTAGTAGTGGCCCATGTCGGACGAGCCCGAGTGGACGACGATGCCCGCGAGCTCGTACATGCAGCTACCACTGCCGCGGCCTCCGTCAGCATTGGCCAGCGCCTCGCTTGTATAAGGAAACATGTCGATCTCTTCTGGAAACGCCAGATAGTCGTGGATCTTGATCTTCTCCATGGTATCAAAATCAAACTCGAAGCGCTTCAAGTGGCACACGAGCGTCTGCGGCAGCGTCTTGATACACACGCGCTTGGTCGCACTCACTTTCTTCTTGGCGTGCTCGCAGTAGTACGCGTTGTCGCCCTCCAGGGTCTCACCTTGGACATACAGGGAGAGAGACTCAGTGAGCTGCTGCTTCTGGGAGATGTCAAGACTCAGTGCGAAGAACTTTTCTTCCCGCTCCGACAACTGCCCGTGCTCCGTGAGGATTTGGTTCACGAGCACTCCGCCAAAGCATCGGTCCAGGAAGGACGTTGCTGGTGTCTTCGTCGTCATCACTTCCGTGGTCTTGATCTCCGCTTGTTGGTGCACGAAAGTCTCGACACGATCGAGAAGCAGACAGAAGAACTCGTCTGCGTCCATTTGTTGGTTCAGGTCGGTGGGGTTGCCGTCCAGGTCACGATGCGACAGAGCAAACGGCGTAGGGTCGAGAGCCTTACGGTCGGAAAATGCGAGCGACACGAAGAGTCTCTGCAACTCAGCAACCTCGTCTTGCCATGAGTTGTTCGAGCTGGAGCCTGCTGCATCGACGGCAAAGAGGCCAAGGCGGAACGCGGGCATCATGAAGAGCTGCTGCATGAGCGAGTTCATGTAGCAAACGCATCCAGGATTCACGAGCCCCGCGAACGCAGCCTCTCCGGGGTCTTGGAGCTCATCGCTTGGCGTGAAGTGCCACGGTCTCCCCTGTTTGACGAGCTGATCCTGGACTTGAGACTGGAAGCGAGAGAGCGATCGCAGCACCGGGATCATATTCACTGGTGACGGGTGAGATGAGTCAAACGCCAGTCGAAGAACCGCCTCTTGAGCCGCCTGGCGCGTCGTAGCGTCACGAACACCTCCTTCAGATGACACGCCGTCTTCAGCGGCGGTCGTGGACCACAAGATGCGCGTGGAGATCAGCTCTAGAATCAACGATCCATCACATTCGATCGGAGTATCCGCATCAGGACGGAACGCGAGCACAGCTTGCTTGAGCGCTGGTGTTTGCGATGAAATCGACGCAAGCACGTGGAGAGATCCACGCAGAAACGCCTCGTCACGGTCAATCTGACGGGAAAGCGACTCGATCTTGGCCAACAGGGACGGGATAATCTGCGAGTCTAGTGTGTGTCGTACAAGCGCTGGGGAACGAGCCAGCAGTGGCGACAAGTTCACGATCAGGTCCAGCGCCTCATGTGGAACTAAACTGTCGCCCCTCTCTTCGAAAGCAAGGTGTAGACCACTCGCAAGCACTGCACTCGTGAACACATCACTGTCTTCACGCAAACCACCTGAAGGCTCGATGCTGGAGATGAGACCAACAATTTTGGCGCGTGCGTCGCCTGAGGAGGCCACCAAAAAGACCGACTGGAGCCACCCGAGCACTCCACGGTCACATTTATCTTCGACGGTTGCCTTCGCGATTGACGGGTTGAGAGGCACGAGGCTGCAGATCAACTCGACAACACAGGATGCGGTGAGCTCGAGTTCAGGTGTGACTGACTGGAAACGCGTCAAAACCGGCACGAAATCCACTGCTGCAGCCATCACAACTCCAATTTCGCTATCGGATCCCGACAAACTGGCAGGAAGAGTGGATCGAAGCAGGCGCGAGTCGTAGGGAGAGTTGGACGCCACCTTACTCGCAGCCGACGGGTGGCTCAGTTGAGCGAAATACGAAAGAACACGCGCGACCGACGCGATGGAGGCGAGAGTGACCACGTGTTGGTCCTCTGCTGCCTCATTTGAGCACAGCGCCTTCGCGATCGTCAGGAGATGCGAGACACCACCGAGACGCACGAACCGCTCTCGCCACTGCCTCTTGATAGCATCTTCAGTCGTGTTCTGAACAACCAAAGGGAGGAGCAGCGCCTCCACGAGACGCAAAGAGTAGAGTAGTCGATACACGCAGCTGGAGTCTAGCAGTTCCGACCACGCCACTTCTGCTGCCTCAGTCGCTTCATCTTGGACTGAACGTAGCCGCACCATGCGCTTGAGAACGTCAGCGCTGATCGGCAGCTGACACAATAATCCCCACGCTCGTTTCGCCGTCTCTGCTTCTTGTCGCCGCACCAGCTCGAACAGCGTATCCACAAACCTTCCGCGACTCACCAGCAACTGTGCAACGGTCTCAATACTTCCGTCGGTGGCAGTATCAACCTCAAAACCGTCGATCACGAACTCGGGCCCTTGAGACGACACAGCCTGCGAGGCGTAGATCCACTGCAGATCTGGACGCGAGAGCACTGACGGCGACTTGGTGAGCTGAGTCGGACGAACACTTCCGGTTACTGAAGCGTCGATCGACAGACGCCGCTCCATCGGTGGAATCTCGATCGTCAACTCACCACGACGTGCTGGGCTCCTCGTCGGCTTGTCGCTCTCGCCATCTGCATCGTCACGCTCTGGCGAGCCAATTTGGTCGTCACCGTCGTCCTGGATGGCTTCTAGAAGCGCGTGGTGCTGTTTAAAGTTCCAACTAGGCCGACGTGGACCGGCATACAGCATCGTTGGCACGTTGTTGTTCTCGCTGCTTGTCACCATTTCCTTCATGGGCGAGGGGTAGATGTCGAGCATTTGCAACTTTTGCTCCAGATTCTCGAGCGCGTACTTGGCCAGCCTCTGGTTGCTGGGCTTCTCTTCAGTAGGAGAGACTGCGTCGCCCGCGGCAGCTTGGCTCGCGTCAAGAAAATAGCGAAGGCAGTCGAGACAGCGATTCACGAGCTCAGGCGATGATGCGTTGCTTCCTTCAGTGACAAGGCGCGACAGACACGCGTCCACGAACGCTCGCTTGGTCACCTGCGCCGTGGTAGACTCGCGAAGTGCTGGGACGAAGTCCAAGTGATGCCGAGCCAGTAGAGTGATGGCTTCCTCTGCGGCGACTTCGTCAGTCGTGTGCAACGCGAGATGCCAGAGCCCCGACATGCCCACCATAGGTTTGCCCGTCATCAAATCACTCACGCCTTCTGTCTCTTCGGCCTCCTCTTGCTCGTCTTGCTTGTCTTCGATGGCCTCACCATCAGCAGAGTAGGACACTAACCCACCTTGTGCAAGATTGATCTTCCGGAACAAGTGGTGGAAGCAGCACAACGCTGAGAGCGTCATCGCCGATGGTGGGAGCGACTGGAACTTGGCCTCCACGATCTGCGTAGCGACGTCCTCACTAACCAGGCGGCTCGGTACACTCATGGGAGCCTCGATGCTGGTACGGAAGCAGTACTCGACCCACTGGAAGAACAACGCTGACTCGTCCGTCTGCCGAGCGTGAAGAATGCACATCTCCCACAGCGCATCGACCACGTCGACCGTCGTGTCGGCGACACCAGCGATCCCAGCAATCAGCATTCCACTGCGCAGAGCAAGCAGGCGGACGCGGATACCGTTCAGGTACGACTCGGCGGCGGCGGCAGCGTCAGCGTCTTCTTCTTCATCGCTCGGGGTATGTTCCTTGAAAACCTGGAACTCATTGAGAATTCCGGGCATGAGCCTCACTGCGATAGCTTTGTCGACTCGAAGAACGTGCTGGTGGACGAGCCCACCCAACTTCTCGATAAGCCGCAGAGACTGTAGCACAGCGTGTGAAGAGGAGGTCTCGATCGAGTCGATGCAGCTCTCGAGAAACTTACTGACCGGGCAGCCGTCGTATGGAAATGGCTCCTCGTCTAGCACTTGGTTGATGATTGTCGAGATCTCTTCCAACACTTGGTCCACAACGGATGTGGAAGCGAGCATGTCCTGCCCAATCAGCGACTCCCACAGGTACAACAACACGGAGTCACGGAGCGTATTCGCCTTCTTGGCCATCGCCGACAGCAAACCGATGACGTCGCTGTCAAGATTCCGGCCCGACGATTTGCTCAGTGCCAGTAGGCGGCGTAGCAAGACTCGATCCGCAAAGTCGACGACTTCTAAGAAGAGACTGTGAGTCGACACACGCACAACGTCGTTGATCGCGACGCTCGAAGTCGCAGGCACACCCGTCGCCAGCCGGCTCTTGCCCACGAAGCAGACCCACATCGCCTCCAGCCACTCGTTCGCTCGCTCGTCCGCCGCTGCCAATACGAAACGCAGCAGTGGCAGGCATCGCTTGATGAGTTCCGGGTGCTTCGTCTCTCCAAACAGCAGCTCCGGCAGTCGGTTCTTCTGAATCCACAGCGCGAAATACTCGGATTGCTGCGTGGTGGCCTTCGACAAGACATCCATCATCTCCACGAGTCCGTATATGCGCTTCTCGAGGGACGGGGACGTGAAGAAGCGCAGCATCAAGTCCAGTCGCAGAAGCTCCACTCCGATCTGCGCTTCTTGGAGAGCAGCCATGGACTCTTCGTCCTCCTCGGCGCCTTCTTCTTGAGTATCAGCGATGCGGGACACGATCAGATCCACAATCTGCACGATTTCCACGATATTGTCGCGTGGTAGACAACCAAATTCACTCGCCGGGATGGTTGCGACGTAAATGCGCGACGACTGCGTGAGCGGAACGAGGAACTCGGTCAGAAACACCCGCGAAAGGTGGTCCTTCACGGCGTACAGCACGCGGTAGATGCACTGGACGGAGTCGAAGGTGAACACGGCATCTGCTTCGATCTCAGCCTCAGAGGTGGACTTGTCCTGTTTGTCATTTTCTTCCTCGTCGACTTCTTCGTCCTCTTTCTTGGACTGCGAACTGGACGCCTGGAGACAGCGAAGCAGCAGCGTGAACCCACCGAGCTCGCCCCAGTTGGCAACATTACGCAGATACAACGGTGACACGCGCGGCACTTGGTCAGCGTCCACATATATACTGACGATCCCTTCGTCTTCCGCTTGGATGCTCTCATAGAACGCACGGCGATCGTCGAGGATTCGCACGAGCGAAGGCAGCAGACACGCGTCGCAGTACAGCAGCCGATGAGCGATACGCTCCAGACCGAGCGTCAAGAAGGCAGAGACCGCGTCAACGGCTTCGTCTCCTTCGACTGCGCTCGCGAGCAGCAGCTGCACAGCGTGCGGCACGAGCTCGCTCTCGACACGCTCGCTCGTCTCGGCCGGCAGCCACGTCTCGCCGTTGCGCACGATCTCCGTGAGCGTCTCGACGATCGCCAGCGCCGACGGCGACTCGTGGACCGCGGCGGTCTCCAGCGCACTCACGATCACCGCGCTTGTGCCTTCAAAGTCACTGACGAATGCATCGCAGAAACGCCCCACGTGGTCGTCTAGCTCCTCTCCTTCGAGCTCCTCTTCTTCTAGTCCTTCGGCTTGCTCTCGCTCGTCCATGGTGGTATTCAGCGCCTCTCTTGCCTCCGAAATGGCCACCCGAGTTTGCTGTTGACACCTGCGACTGCAGTCTTCTCAAGAACCTCCACACGACCGATCACTGCGCCTTCTCGACGGACCGAAGAACCCTCGAAACCGCGACTCTTGGAGCCAAAACCGCCCAACGCCAGTGCCTCACAACTGCCGCCGCTGCACCAACGGCAACAACTCGTCCAGTGATGAGATCGTATCCACCGTCAACACACTTGCAGTGCCTCCATCACGAGAACCTTCTCGAACCAGAAGCCTCGCGTGGGCTCCGAACGCCCTCGCGCCGTCGTAGTCGCGCGTCTTGTGGTCGCCCACATGCAGCCACTCGCTGGGCAATAGCGCCCCGTCTTCTAGTCCTGAGACGTCTTGTATTGCATCGCGTGTGTACTCGAAGATCTGCGGCGCCGGCTTGGCGTGGCGCGCACCCCACGACGTCGTGACCACATCAAAGAACGGCAGAAGCTCCAGATCGCGCAGGATATTCGGTAATCGCTCGTCAAAGTCAGAGATCACGGCCGTGAGCACGCCGGTGGCTTGGCTCTGCGTCTTGATCGCCTCCAGCGTCGGCCTCACGTCGTCGTACACGGCCCACGCGTCGCCGCTGGCGTAGTGCGCGTACAGTTCCGCCGTCAGTCGCTGCTGCTGGTCGCGTGGAAGCGCCGCCACGAGCTCCGTCGGAAGCGCCTGCAGGATCACGCGGCTCCACCACGGCTCGGCGGTCGCAGCGCCGTCAGTATCGCGGCCAAAGTTGGGGAACTGCTGCATTTGAGTGCGAAACGCCGAGAGGAAACGCGCGTCGACTTCCTTCTCGACGGCCTCGCGACGCGACGAGGAGAGCGACAGCGAGCCGACGGATGAGGAGGCCACGCGCTCGTAGTGGGCGACGTACGTGGCGCCGATGCGTGCGCGTAGACGCAGCAGCGTGCCCGTGGAGTCGAAGGAGACGACGCGTAGAGGCAGCATGTTGGATCTTGATGGGCTAATATGGGAGTTTGTATGGGAATGGTGATGGAATAGAACAGAATGAGGAGGCTAATCGGAGGCTAGACTAGTGTGATTGTACTGATTTACAGTAGGAAAAATGACTCTCGAAGCTAAGACGACGGATACTGTGCTAAGCTAATTCACGCTGCGACGTGTGCAGTCTAGTACACTATGACCTTGCGGTCGTTGAGCGGCTGCGTGGGGCGCGCATTCTTGCCGTTGTCCGCCGCGCCGATGCGCGTGAGCTCGGCCTTGATCTGGTTGAATTCGGCCTCCGACACCACTAGCGGCTTCTCGATGACCCACCAGTCCACGGGCTCCGTGCAGCCGGGCGTGGTGAGGCTGCCAGGGTAGTTGAACACGTTGCCCTTGGCGACGCTGGTCTTGACGGCCGCGTGGAACGAGCCACTGTATCAAAACAGCATCATACGAATCAGTATGGGGAAGCATCGACAGTAACCATAGATAGGGGAGAACGTACAGTGTGGCGTTGACAGGCGTGTCCTCGCTCACGCCCTTGAGCTTGCACAGGAAGTTGCTGAAGAACGATTCGCTCGGCGCGTTCTTCTGCTTCTGCACGAACAGACCGACGACCGCGATGCTGCCGTTCGACGACTTGTGTACAAAGTGCGCCTCCGCATCGTACGCCTTGCCCTTGAGCGTGTGCTCGGCGGGCGAGTGGAAGTGCACCTGCGCAAAGTTGAACGCGTTGCCGTTCACAGACAAGGCGCACGTGCTGTCGACAGGGGTCGAAAATACGCATTTTGAATATACTCCATACAAATACGAACATACATCATTTACGTTTGAGCCCTGCATCGACAAATCAATTATGCATTATCTCCCTAATATGGACAATGCATATCGGAGCTTCCTATTGCTCGAGACAATCGTGCACAACACTGACGTTCCAATACGATCGATTGATCTTGAGGAACAGCATGGCCTCGACCATGGCGGGCTGGAGAGAATGGCGCTCTAACCCAATCAAGGCACGAGCCATGCTAAAAAGCCTCTCGGCGGCGTTGGACGTTGGCACGACCGCATCAACGAGCACGTAGCGGTCGCCAGCGTCACCGAGACGAGCACGTTTGAGTGCACGGGCAGCGAATCCTCCCTCCTCCTCCTCCTCCACAGCCACGTCGTTCTCGACCTTGAGCGTGGCGACCGCGGCTTTCTCAACCCTGGTCAGCACGCGACCGCCCTGGAGCTTGGCAATGGCGGTCTCGAAGGCTGGATTCTGGATGATTGCGGCTGTAGGTCCTATAGTTGAGTTCATACACAAGTAGATGTTAGAAAAAGCAAGCTGGTGGATGGATAAGCGAACGTACCGAGGTAGTGAGCGAACGACGGAAAGTCAATGATCAGAGCATCGAAGAGCGTCCGAACTTCCCACATTGTCGTCGCGGAAGCTTGGACGCTCTTCGAAACTGACTCGACTTTCTTGAGCTCCTCCAGCAAGGTGCGCAGACGCTTGATCGCAGCGGCAGAGGGCAGCAAGTCGGTGATCGCGTCATCGTCGACATCAAGGTGCTCACGCAATTCAAAGAATCGCTTGAGCATCGCGAAAGTCGAACTCCACCGCGTGTCCTGGCGCAGGACCGGACGCAGGTCAGTGTTGAACCTAAAATTAGAAAATTAGTAAAATTAAAATAGAATTTTAGGAACCATAAAAGGAATTTCGCACCGGAGTTTTGAAGCCTGGTTGAGCGTTCGTAGCTTGATCATCAGCAGTTGGATTTGACTGAGGTCGGCCTCATGCGCGTCTAGGAGCCCTTTGACTGCCAAGTTCAGACGATGGCTGGCGCAGCCGACGAGTGGCACAGACATGAGGCGGGCAAGGCGCTTGTTCACAGTGCAGTTGTCACCTACCAAGAACACACACTGGCCAATGTCCTTACCAAAAAAGGAGAGGACCGTCTCGATCGCTCTGTAATGGGTGTCCGCTCCATGATCGTCGCTGGGCTCATCGACGATGGGCGCCAACGACAAGAGAGGAGTGCGGCGAGTGCCGCCGACGTTGTACGTGGCGAAGAGTGCCAAGAAGTGTTCCGACTGATGGCTCCAGCCATCGAAGATCAGACCAAACTTGTCTGGCAGCTCCTCCGCCACCCTCGCCTCGACCGCATCGTTGAGTCGCAGGATGTTGTCACGTAAAGTGACATGCGAAATTGGTGGAAGACGCGAGTTCCTATTTCAATACATGCGGTCACAGGTTAGATTCGATATTTTACATAAAATTCAGGAATAATAGAGCACTTACCTGCGCGTTTCGGGCTTCTCACAGAACACGAGCGGGAGCCCTTCTTCGACGATCCACGAGATCCAATCGTGGCGCGTGTGAGCGCGTTGGCTCACCCAAGGGGTCAAGGTGCCGGTGTTGGCGGCGCGGGCGGACGTCATGCGCTGCTCAAAGTCGTCGTGGCGAGCTCGGAGATGGGCAAGCAGGTTGGTGTAGCCGCGCCCATCTTGCTGCTTGTAGGCGCGCTGGCAGATCTTACACTGCCAGTTGCCAGTCGTGTCTCCGTTCTCGTCCACAACGGGCACGAAGAAGTAGCGAGCCACTTGCTCCTGCGAGAAAGGGCGCGTGGCTGATGGGTTGGTGAGGAGGTTGTCCATGGTGGGTGGTTGGGGCAGCGTGCTGGGATGGGGTGGGTGTGGGTTCGTCTCAAAGTCGGAATGAGGGCTAAGGCCACTGCAAGGCGGTTTCTTGGCCGTGGGGAGTTTGAATGGCCCCTAGACCTGGATTTCTTGCCGCCAATCGACTCTGTGAATACATCATGCCTACCGTGAGACCGTAAAAATAAATTATGTAGGTAATTACGGGAACTCCACGAATAAATAATTGCGGACAGTACATAAGAAATAATGTTTTATGCATCATTTTGTTTCGACCCCTGGCTGTCGACGGCCTCGGCCTTGAACGACTCCCAGTACTGTCGGATGATGTAGTTGGGGCACTTGCCCGTGAATTGGATGGGCAGCGACGACTGCTTGTAGGTCTTGCCCTGCGAGGGCGTGATGTCGATGGGCGACTGGTGCTTGCCAGCACACGCGGCGTTGATGCGGGACCACTGCGACGGGCCGAAGAGATCGGCGGCGTTGGTCTTGTACGTCCACTGCTCAGTCTCCGCACTGACGGAGGATGACAGAGCGGCGATGGCAGCGAGCGAGGCGGCGAGGACGAAGGTCTTCATGATGGACGCGTGGGGGATTGGCCGCTTGACTTGAGCGGGAAGAAGGAGATTTGGAAATGGACTTTCGAAAGGCCGAGGCGGATAAGACAACGGGGGCTGAGCCTGTCTTGAATCCAGTGGAGACTGTGATCGCCACCAGGACTGCGATGGTGATTGCGGGCTCCGATGGCTTAGTGAAGCCACAATCACAACCGCCACACGGGATGCGACGTGTGCGATTGCAGCCCAAGCTGCTGATTGTGGCCGCCCGCCCGACTCAAAGACTATCTTTGACAAAAAACGGTGAGAGTTTCGAGTCTACTACGTAGTAGCGTTGATTAATTTCACCAGGTTTTGAAATAATCTGTTGTTAAGCCGTGAGGGATGCGCCACTGAACCAAGGACGTCTGAGACGATCCCACCGCCCGAGAGTGGCAGACGACAGGCGATTGGCGAGTGCAGCAAACGTCGTCGCAGCAGGCGAGTGGGAACCAGCATGGCGAGTCTCGCACGCGAGTCCGTGGAATCCATCATGGAGGAGATGGACCAACTGCCTCCTCAGCGTAGCTGTCTCGCGAACGACAGTAGCTGCCGACCGTCCACGTGACTCACAGATCGCTCGGGTCCTGCGTCGTGGAGTACCATGAGGGGGTCTTTTAAGGACCTTAAAAGACTCTGCATTGAAGAATTATCCAAACCTATCTTTCGAGGAGCTTTAGGCTGTACGAAGGCCCGTGTAATTAGGCGTGTTCTTTGACTAAGCAGCACCTCCAACCGTGTCCATTGTCCATCCTAGTGGGCGATGGACAGTGAATACTGTACGCCAGAATTCGTCCATTGTGCTGCAGTGGACTGATCGGCAGATTCCGTCACCAGCGTCGAGCGCCGGGACAACATGGACGACGGCTCGACCCAAAATAAGAAAATCAACCACATTTTTAGTTTGGGTTAGTCATAGTAACGAGGGAATCAGTGACTGTCTGTGACACGTGAGCGTGTGTTGCGCTACTGTGATGGACAGAATGGGAAAGGCGACTGCGCTGCGGTGACGCTGCGTCTCCCCGCCAAATCCACTGCCATGGAGAGCACGACGTAGAGTCCGACGAGAGCGCTGAGCGCTGCGATGGTGAGCGCGAGGCGCCGCTCGAAAGGCGACAGCGTGGCGCCCAAGACGCGCACGTAGAAGAGCAGCGGCAAGATGAGGCAGCTCAGCGAGATGCACGTGGCGCCGATGAAGTCGGCGAGCTCCAGGAAGTGGTCGCGCAGGGCCAGCGCCAGCAGCACGAGCAGCGCGACGATGACGCAGCGCAGCACCACGTAGCGCACAGTGGTGGCTGTACCAGCGTAGCTGCTCGTCTCGTCCTGTGCGGTGTCATCGTTGATCGAGTCGTCGGTAGTGAGCTGTGACTTGGGGAGTGCGTCCTCCTCCATGTCGTGGTACTCAGAGTGCTGGTGCATGCCCAGTAGCAGGCGCTCGGCGGTGTAGAAGGCCGGGTGCAGCAGCACAGCGAAGGCGATGGTGATGTGCACCTGCATGAACAAGTACGCCATGATCACGGCGCCTCGGTGTGGCTTGAAGCCCAGTGGCGAGACGTCGCTGTGCGTGGACGCGATGGAGAAGAGTAAGTTGCCGGAGATCTGGCAGCCAGCGACGCTGTAGCCAGTGGTCGCGAGGACAAGGAACAGCACGGAGATGAAGCTCAGCGTGACGCCGATGACGCGCGGCATGCGATGAGGCTGCGAGTGCTGACGCTGCAAGTCGGGGATCACGATCGCTGCTCCGTACGCAAGCGAAAGGTTCCCAAACGTTGTGAGCACTTCGTGGAGAGACACGTTGGGTGCTCGCACAGGAAGAGCGTCGCTGGAAGTCTTCATGCCGTGGACTAGCACGCCCAGAGCGATGACGTCGGCTAGCAGCGTGCCGAGACAGCCAGCGAACGCGACGCCCGCGCCGTCTTTGAGGGTCGGGATGAGGCACACAGGCAGCACCGTGAGCGCCATGAACACTATCCAATACGACTGCGAGAAGGCGTCCGGGAAGAGCACTTGGAGCAGCGTTCCACCGAGCACGAGGAACGCGCAAGGCACGAGCAGACACACGCTCAGCTGAGAAATGACGACAGCCCACTGGCCCTTCGCGCCCATGGCCCAGTGCCCGAGGTCGCTGTAAGTCTTAACGCTCGGCGGGGCAACGAGAAGCACGCGCGAGACGGCGACGGACGCGTAGACGTTGGCAAACGCCATGAAAAGCAGAGCGATCGTCGCGAATACAGGCCCGGCGCGAGCGAAATTGGCGGGCATGCCAAGCGTGCCGATGCCGTAGACGCAGCAGAAGAGGTTGAACGAGGCCTTGGCATCTTCCAGTGTGAACCACCGAGTCGAGTAGGATGGAGCACCCATCATGTCGTGTGCGGCAGCGTTGACAATGAAGAGTGAAGAGTTTTTATCATGAGTTCGTGGAGGAATGACATGAGTGCTGTATGTTTAAATAGCTCCGTTGTATCTATAGCTGGGAGATAAAGTGCGAATCGTTGGTGAGAACGTATCCTGTTCCTGGCGACCGCGTCGGGACCGGTCTCGTCGTCATGCCGTACGTTTGTGGTGTTACTGGCGTCAGTGCCATCGGCATGACAGTCGCCTCTGGTCTGAAGTGGCTGCCACCGAAGGAGGAAGAAGCATACAGCGGCTGATGAGCCTTGTTACTGTGGCTGCTGTCATTAGGGAAGCGCCACGCCTGGTTCAAGCTCATGGTGGAGCACCGTTCTCGACCGTTCATCTCCGCCTCCTCAGCCATCACAGCTCGCATGTAGTGCGGGAGGTGGCTGATGCTCTCCCCCGCCACCACTGACGCGTCGTCCTCCATCTGAGCGAGCTCCACCAGTCGCTCCACTTGCGCATACTCCACACACGTGCCCTTGAGTCGGAAGAGCAGCTTGGCGACGTCGTTGAAGCGGAAGTAGGACACCTGGCACCCGAAATGGCGCAGAATCTGGCGCAGTTCCTCCAGCTCAATGAGCCCTGAGTTGCCCGGGTCGCTGACCTGGAAGTGCAGCCGCAGGTCTCGCATCGTCTGGCCGTTTTCGCGCATGCGAGACGTGAGGTGGCCCACGAACTCTGCACGCAGCTCGACGCTTTCGCTGAATTGTGTGATGACTTCGCTTAGTGTGGCCACGTCGACCTTGAAGATGCAGGCGACGAGCACGTAGTCTCGGAAGATGCGTGGCTGGAAGTAGACGATGTTGAGGATCAGTGGAATCGGCACGAGCGCCGTGACGATGGGACCCGAGTGGCGGTAGATCTCAGGCAGATCGTACAGCACGGCGGAGCACATGAGCGCGAAGAAGAACCCGTTGAGGACGAGCAGCAGCTTGACGATGAAGTGGGTGATTTTGCGGGAGAAGAAAAGATTCAAAGGCGCGATGTCCATCATTTTGGTCTGTTCCTTGGGCTGACGGCGCGGAGACTCGAGCACTGCTTCCTCCTCTTCCTCGGGGCCAGCGTCGCCTGCCTCCAAGTCCTCTTCGACATCACACGTTCGCAGTCGTCGATTACGAGGCGGCTTTGTCGATGGTTCAGCCGGCGGCTTCGCGGTCGCTGCCGGCTTCCCACAGAGTCTTCGGAAGAGAAGAATGATAAGCTGGAGGCCCGTGTCGTGGCGTGCGAAGCCCGTGTACTTGGTGTCCTTGGAGACTTGCTCCAGCTCCTTCTCGTCCTGCACACGCTGCATCTTCTCCATCGCATTGTCCAGTATGTCAGTCTCGTATTGCCGCTCTTCATCCGACGCGATCGTCCGAAGCGCCTTGAGCATTTGATTCGGAGCCGCGTATCCACACGAGGCAAGCACACTGCGGATGAGGCGGTTCAAGTAGAAGGCGAACAGAGCGTGGCAGATTGTGACGCTCCACGCGAAGACAGTGAGCACGGTGACCAAAGCGAAGCCGTGGACGGACTCACCGTACGAGTGTTCGAAGCTCCACGCTGCGATGTCGAGCAGCCACGAGATACCCATGAGCAAGATCCACACCGAGATGTCGACCTCGATCATGTGGGTGATCTGGTTGTCCTGTGTGTAGCGAAGGTATTTGGAGAAGGGGAACAACTCGGGCAGACCTTGCGTTCTCAGGAAGAAGTGGCGAAGCACACGCAGGCGCGTCATATCGCGGTAGCGAGCCGACGAGAGCAACCGCTCCTCTCCTCTGACACGCATGGATTCGTGGAGACCAGTCGAACGCGTCCATGGCCAGTGACGTTGAAGCCAGTTCTTGCTCCTCATCACAGCTTCGTGGTGGCTGACGAGCTCTGCGAGGTCTCCTGTAGTCACGAGCTCGTATCGTTCTCGTCGAATGTTGTGGCGGCGCAGCACGGCGAAGATGCAAATCGCCTGCAGGATGAGCGCGAGCGCCGAGAGGAAGATGATGATGTCGGCGGCCTGGAACGCCAGCATGTTCTCGCCGTTTGGATCCGCGAGCGCGAGTTCCTTGACGGCCTTGAGACCGAGCGAGATGAGCCCGAGGATCATGAGCTCACGATATCCCTTGCGGAGCATGTTGGCGTACTTGGGGTACCGCTCCAGCGCGTGTTCTGCGCGATGGAGAAGCTGCTCGACCAATACGAGGAACGCGAGCAGGATGCAGAGATGGCCGACGACGCGCCATAGTTCCACGTCGGCGCCGACACGGAAGAGCGAGTGCGGAGCCATCGAAACGGGATATTAAATACTGAGCCGGACGACCGAGCGACGGGACGAGGTGGTCGGTGCGCATGCTCATGATGGAGGAAGAGACCGCGTTATGGGGATGCCAGAGGGCGGGTGCGACTGCTGCAAAGCGCAAAGGCCGTCTGCCCAGCTGATGCGTTGTACTTGGCTGAGCTGGTCGCAAAGTAGAAGAGCTGTAGCCATCTCCCACGAACAGAGGCAGATGGGGAGCGTGCCATGTGCTGCGATGTCACTCAAGTGGAACCAATGGCCTCACACAGATCCCGTCTGGTGGGGAGTCTGTGCCCTCTATTGATAGGCAGATTGTGGCCACGCAGGACTCGCTGCTCGAATCCAACACAGAGCTGCGCTTTCTGAAGGAAGCGCCCTGCTCAGCAGCTCACCGGATGAGACAAACGAACGTCTCATGCTTCTTCTGTATTCGGGATTTATCCGGATCATGCAGTCCGCAGGATCTTCAATCAATTCAATGTGGGCGTGTTAACCGACTTCTACGTGTTCTAGGCAGAAGCGCCTCTAACCATCCGTCCGTGGAAGATACTCCCTCTCTTGCCACCTCCATCTTACTTCGAAGGAGGAACGGTTGATATTTTTAAAAATACACGACACTCACACTTCACGGTAGTTGTGACCTCCACGAACACTCGTGGACCCGGCATCTTCCGCAGCAGCCCGAGAACTCGGCTCGCCGTTGAGCTGACGCAGCGTCGTCGCCTGTGGCTGATAGCTGTGGCTGAAGCGCGGTAGTCCAAAGTGATCCGTCGGTCTCTTGTTTTTCTTGTCCGTATAGGTGGAGCTCTCGAGCATGATGATATCTTCGCTGAACCGAGACGACGCGGTGGAGAGCCGGTCGCGGCGTTGGTCCTGCGCCTCCTCTGTGATCACTGTGCTCAAGTAGCGAGGGTAGTGGTTTCCTGTGGTCGTTGTGCGGCTCACTTTGCTGCTGCACAGATCCTCTTGCTCAGCCAGCGCGAGAAGCCGCTCGATCTGCACGTACTCGACCTGCGTGCCCTTCAGTCGGAAGAGCAGCTTGGCGATGCCGTTGAAGCGGAAGAACGAGATCTGGCAACCAAACGTCCGCAGCACTTGGCGCAGCACCTCCAGCTCAATGTATCCGGTGTTGGCCGGGTCGCGGGCGATGAACTCGTTGTGGAGGTCTGTGATCCCCATGCCGTGCTCCTGCATGCTCTGCTTGAGACACATGACAAAGTCGGAGCGGAGCTCCACGCTCTCACTGAAGTGGGTGACCACTTCACTCAGAGTCGCGACGTCGACCTGGAAGATACACGAGACCAGCACGAAGTTGCGGCAGATCTGTGGCTGAAAGAAGAACATGTTGATCAGCAGCGGCGTCGGCACGAGCAGCGTCGCGAAGATACCGAACTTCTGGTACACTTCCGGCAGCTCGTACAGCACGGCCTGGCACATAAATGCGAAGTAGAAGCCGTTGAGCATGATCAGAAACTTGACCAGGAAGTGGAGACCGATCCGCGAGAAGAAGCGGATCTTGACCTTGGGCAGAGGCGCCGGTGCGTGCTCGCCAAGGTGCTTGTGGTTGTGGTGGTCGTCGTCGTCATCGTCGTGCGACTTCTTACAACAGCACACGCGACGGAAGCACAGTGCGAGGATCTGGAAGCCGGTATCGTGGTCCAGACAGCCGCCGCCGTGGCCGCCTTCCTCATGACCACCGCCGCCTCCGTGGCCACCACCATGCTCCTCTCCATGGCCTCCACCATGGCCACCGCCATGGCCTCCGCCGTGCTTGTGCTGCTTGGACTCTTGGACTTCCTGGACGTGCTGCATCATCTCGAGGGCCTTGTCAGGCTTCTGCATCTCCAAATTGCGGGTCTCTTCAGCAGCCACCATCTGCAGGATCGTCAGCATGTCGTTGTGTGAGTTGTACCCGGCAGCCGCGAGGATCCGCTTGACGGCACTGCGTAGATAGTACGCGATGACCCAGTGGAAGAGCGAGAGCGCGGTCGCGAAGATCAGGAACATGACCACGAGCGCGTGCTTCTCGACCATGTGATCCAGGTTCTCCAGCAGCACGGTGGACGCGTCGAGCACCCACGTGAGGAAGATGAGGAGGATCCACATCGACATCTCGATATCGATCATGTGCGTGATCTGGTGGTCTTGAGCCTGGCGAAGATACTTTGAAAACGGGAACAGCTCAGGGAGACCGTACTTGCGAAGGAAGAAGTGGCGCAGCGTCCGGATCTGGATCATCTCCCTGTAACGAGCCGTGGAGAAGCGGATCGTGACGGCGCCGACTTGGGTCGCGACGCCACGCGGCCACAGACGACGCAGCCACGACTGCTGCTTGAGGATGGCTTCATGTCGCGTGACGAGCTCAATCAAGTCGTTGGAGCTCACGAGTTCATCGCGATCCATCTGCTTGTTCTTGGTGCGCATGATCGAGAACACGCCAATCGCCTGGATGATCAAAGCGAAGGCCGAGATGAACACGATGAGATCTGCGACTTGGAACGCCATGATGTTCTTGCCATAGCCGTCGACCAGCGCCAGCTCCTTGACGATCTTGATACCGAGACCCAGCAGCCCTAGAATCATGAGCTCTCGGTAGATTTTACTCAGCATTTCGTGGTATTTCGGGTATTTCTTGAGCGCGTGCTCCGTGCGGTGCATGATCTGCTCCAGCACCATGACGAGCACGATGAGCACACTCAGGTACACGACCACGCGCCATAGTTCGATGTTGTCGCCTACGCGGAAGTAGGAACTGGACGCGCCGCCGGGCATTACGACTGACTAGTTGGAGTAGTAGAGTAAGTAGTCGTCTCTGTTTAGTCAGCGCGGCGTCGATTCGGTTGTGTTACACAACACGCACTCGCTCGCAAAGCGGAGACCAGAGACTGGAGAATGGAGACTTGGTGCAGTGCTCGACACGGGGAGTTTCCACGCTGCACAGTGTACAGTAGGAGGCGAAGGCGAGTCGACGACGGACGCGAGATGAGGAAGGGAAGCAAGCGCTGGATGGAATCGGATGGATGGATTCCGGAACTCAGCGGCTCAAATCCAGATGGACAAAGATGGGTCAACTATACCCCACCCAAACCCTAAACGAGAGTCGGTCGCGTAGAAACAAGACTCATTTTGAACAAGGCCCGGCTATGTACGACCGGACAAAGGGAGACAATATCAAGGAAGAAGACTTCAAAACAGCACGCTGTTCTGGCGGAACAGTCCACGCACCAACGATGTCCGGTCTCAAGATTCGATTTGGTGTTTGCTTGAGCTGAAGTTAATTCGCTCTTGAAGAAGAGACCTTCTACGGCACGTGCGTGGCTTCCAGTCTGGGCTCCAGAACTTGACAAACGCTAACATTCATGTAGAAGAGCTGACCTGACTCACAGTCAGTCAATGTACTTGAACTCTAGCGTTCTTCAGCACGTTTGGGTGTTTACACTTCTTCTCTACGTCCTTAGATTACAGTATCTAGCAGGCTGCATCTCGACCGTCAGCCTCTACTCGAGACGCAGCTTCTTGCCATTACCCAGGAGCCACTTAATGTCCAGGATCGTCATGGTCGTGAGCGCGTCCACGACCTCGTACTCGCGTGCGCCGGTCTCCTTGTTCGTGGTGGCGCGGCCGCTGTTAGTGGCGTCCACCAACAGCATCGAGCCCAAGTACCCCTCCGAGACAATGCGCAAGTACCGTAAGAAGATGCTGCTCTTGGCGACTGGCGATGAGGGCTCTTGATCCTGGGTACTTTCTCCACGTTTGTTAGACGGAGCCACAGTGGTGACATGGGCGGACCCAGCCGTGTTACTGGCCATCACTTTACTGTACACAGAGCCGTCCTCTGTCTGGAACAGCTTCATCGACATGGCCTTCGGCACTGTGTACTTAAACTTGACGGGTTCTTTCGAGAACCCTCCGTCGTGAAAAATGTAGTCGCCGGCGAGGTGGACGAAGCCGCTGGGCCCTGAAAGGTACATCAGCTGCAATAACGAGCCGATGGTAGTCTTGGTGCGTGCGACGCCGCCCTCGACCGTCTCCGGATCACTGACGTCCAGTCCCAGCATCTCCGCGGCCATGAGTCCGTCCCAGCCAGAGATCACAAAGCGGTCTTGAAGCAGCCGCATGACGCTGTTGTCGGCGATGCGTCGGAATTTGGTGAAGTAGAGGAACGCGCCCAGACACTGGCCGATAGCCGTGAGAAGCATCAGCGTCGTGAACAAGTCGCACGCGATCTCACTCCCCCAGAAGCTCACGATGTCGGGCACGCCGCCGTAGGCTCCGAGTTTGTACGGGCTTGTGCGCACTTGGAACGACGGATCGCCCTTGAAGATCAGCAGCGCCACGACGAGTATGATCAGCAGCAAGTTGTACACTCGGTAGGTCAGGAACATGGAGATGCCGTCGATGTTTCGCACCATTGCTGCCCGCGTGTTGGACCTGATCAGTCCAGCAGCTCGAATTATTCGTGCTACGAACTTGACGAGAAGCCGAACCAGCGTCTGCATGAGACACATGATCCACGCGATCTTGAACAGAGCCGTGAGTAGGAAGAGCACGCTCACAGGCGTGATCTTCAGCAGCAGCAGCGACGTCGAGACCTGGAACGTGACGTAGGTGAGCCTTATGTTGGTGATCGCTTCGAGAATGCACAGATACATGTACAGCCAGTGGCTCATCCACACGTCGGACGCGATGAGCAACGAGCCTTTGAAGGTGATGACGGCGCGCTCGTTTGCAGATGCGAACTCGACCAGCGACATGAACGGCGCGAGGAAGCGGAGCCGCTCGTTGTCTTTGCTGAAGCGCATGCCTTTGGGTAGATAGCGAACCACTCGCGAGCGGAACAGTGCAAGCAAAATGCCGCGGCCGATCATCACGAGCGTCACCACGCTATGCAGGCGGGCCACGATATAGGCGAACCACCCGTCCGGAGGCAGCAGCACCAGCATATCAGCGCCTTCATCAACGTTTTCACCTTGGAACAGCGTGTATGTCAAGTTGTCTCCTCGTGCGAGCGGCTTCCCGCGACAGAGACTCGTCTGGATCGTGAGATGGTACTCGCCGCCGTTCCAGTACGTTTGATGGGCGAGTAAGTCGGCCTTGAAGCTGAACGGTAGCAACGGCCGACCCAGGCAGCGCATCAGCGGCACACCTTTGACGCCAAAGTCCTTGACGGCGAGCTGTCTGATGCTGCGGTTCTGTCGAAGCTCGTCAAAGTTGTTGAGAACGTAGCGGTAGCACGCCGTCGCGTTGCCTCCGTTGTTGGCCACACACGCGTCGCGCCACGTCGGCTTGACGTTGATCACTTCGCAGTACGGCGCCGAGATGCTGTACACGTAGATCTGCACGCGGCGGGCGTTTTTGCCCCAGAAGTCGTCGTTGTAGCTGATCATCATCGGCGCTGAGTTGGTATTGATGTTGGTGCACACACTGCGGTACTCGCCGATGGAACTCGGATCGCGGCGAGGCGTCGTCACGAAAGTGTACTCTGCCAGCTCCTGCGGTGTCGCGAGGTCTGCGATTCGAAAGTACTCGCCTTCCGAGATCTCGGTGCTGATGGAGCCGTCGCGTAGCCGCATGCGGATGGCGTCGTAGCGGCCCGTTATCGCCGTGAGGACGGCATTCTCGCGGAGAGTGAGAAGCGTGAGCGCCGTCGCGAGGATGTTGAGGAAGACGCGCAGTATCTTCGCGAACGACGGGCGTTTGATCGCCATGACGACGACGACGGTGACGCTTGAGTGTGATGATCAAACTTACTCAATGTCAGCGGTGGTGGTGGAAGGTCTGTGAGCTCTTCGCTAGTGGGCAACACGAGTTGAACGCCTACGGCAACGAAACTCCTTCAGCTAGAGAGAGAGAGAGTGCGAAGGCACAAGATCACGCTTATGAGCACTAGTCCGTTCTAGGTGAGTAAACGCGCGGATGCGAGCATCTCCATCGGCCACTGCGATTCTTGTCGGCGTTCGTTTGGACTTTCGATCCGAAAATATGTTGAAACCGCTTCCGTGCATCCCACATTAAACTGACAAGATTCAGATCTTCAATGCTGTTGCTCAGATCGTAAGAATCAAACCGTAAGTGCTATACTTAGCTACCAAGACCTCTTTCCCCCTGTCGTCGACGTCGACCTGTCGTGCCTTCTCGCTGTTGGCGACAAGGCACACGATTCGTTTGCCATGGGAGGCGGCAGCACCACCACTACCACGTCCAGCGGCGACGGCTCGCTCTTCCGCGTCGGCGACAGCATCGGTCTCACCTATGTGCTGCTCTTCTTCTCGGTGCTGGTGATCTTCGTCGTCGTGCTCGAGCAGTTGCTCCACAAGCTTGAGCACCATGCGCGCCAATCGCGCAAGCACGAAGAGATGCTGCGGAAGGCGTACCGAGAGCTCATGATCCTCGGTTTCATCGGCGTGCTCATCAAGATCTTCAAGGAAGTGACCCACATCAGTGCGTACAGCGACTCAATCGTCGCGTTCCAAGTCGCTGATCTCACGATCTTCATCGTAGCGGTCGCGCTGATCATCCAAGCGTTGTGTGTGTTTCTCGCGCTGCGACACAAGAACTTCGAGCTGGACAGAGTCGAGTTGGTTCGCACAGCCGATCTGGCTCAGGCTCTCGCGGAGAGGCAACGAGCGCAGCACGCGTCCGGTAGTGGATGGCTCGCAAAGCTCATGCCACGAAAGGCTCACATGTGTGCCCTTGGGGTTCAGACGAACGGCGTGGCTTCAAATGACAAGGATCTGGACGATCTCGTGCAGCTACGCGTCCTGCGGCACTTGTTCTTGCGACGCTATGGTTTACCGGAGCTCTTCCCGTTCTCCAAGTACGTGCGGCAGGCGCAGGACAACCAGATCACGCACATGATCGACGTGGAGATGTCCATGTGGCTTCTATTGCTAGGAGCCGCGTGGGCAATCGACGGTGTCGTCGTGCTCTTTCGCCAAATAGGAGGCCATCCGTCCGAGCCCCATGCCCTGGTACTAGCACTATCGGTCTTTTCCTGGACACTACTGGCTGTCCACGTCGCTGTGATGCTCTACTTTCGACGTTGCGTCAAGCGGTTGCTGAATGCTGGCGGATGCTCGCATCAGAAGAATGCTGCTGTGTGTCTGACAGCCATTGCGGAAGACGAAGACGCGGTTCTCGCCACTGAATCCGCGACTGATGCGTTGGAAGGAATGCAGGAAGTGCAGGAGCGTCAGGAGGCTCGGCACCGTGCGGACAAGTCCAAGCGACGAGCCAACCGCCACCATCTCGTAGCGAGAGACACAGGCTTCCAGCTCGTAGCCATGGCAGTCAGACAAGTATTTGGGTTGTGCGGCGGCCAGAAGGAAGGCAAGCCGAGTGGCTCGGACCGAGAGAGCAACGGCTTCAGCACGACATCCACCTCAGCCACCAGCGACAACCGCAGCACCGTCGATATTGTCGGGGACCAAGAGCTCGCGCAGCGGCAGCTCCACCGTCGCCGCTCAGCGGTGTTGTCCGTGGATATTCACTGGTTCTCACGCAAAGTGTGGCACTTTTTCATCATGGTGCTCATGATGCTCAACGCGTTCTATCTCGCAGAGTTCTGCCAGTGCGTGTTGTATCAAGTCGACTCGTTTTCCAGCCAGCCACTTCACATCCAGATCCTGGTCGTCATCGGCCTGCCGTTGCCTATTGTACTCAACATGGCAGTAGTCCAGCCTCGGATCCTGCGCCACTTCCTCATCGTCTCCAGTATCTTGCGCGTCGACGTCAGCACGCTGAGCGACGTCGTGACGCACTTTAGTGAGATCGTGGAGCTCCGCGCAGAGTTCGTGGAGACGCTGCTGGGCTGTTTGGAGCAGTCGGGCGCGAGCGTCGCTCAGCTGGAGCTCGCGCTGCGTGCCAAAGACCGCTCTTGCAGTGGCGTGCTGCGACTGGAGCAGCTGCGGCTCGTGCTGTGCGGCTTCGGCTTCCGGCTCTCGCACTTCCGCTTCAACAGCGTCGCCAAGCTGCTCTTCCGGCTACGGGACTCGACCGTCGAGTACGCGCAGGTGCTGCGCATGCTCGCGCTGGTAGAGCAGCACGTTGAAGTCGCTGCTGTAGAAGATCCAACGATGGGCACGACCACGGCGGCTGGTAGCCATCATGTTTACCACCCGCATGGACACGGGCATCTGCTGTTGAGACAGAGTGTACTGATTGAAGAGGAGGAAGCCACGGTCTCACCAGAAGAAGAAGCAGACCAAGACAAGGAAGACTCATTCACCCACGTGGTGGCCATCAACAGCACGACAGTCGCGTCAAGAGCCGGAGACCCCGCCTCAGGCCACGCGACGACAGCCCCGAGACGCCACCTGCTCACGCGGCGGCAAAGCAGCCTCCAGAACGCCAGCGCGCGGACGCTGCGGGCACTGTATCATCTTGATAATGCTGGTGATGATAGCGGCGCTGATCACAGCGCGAGACTCATCAACGAGGACGCTGCGTCACCACACGCGACGCACTTCGTGAGAATGTGAGAATGTGAATGAAGAGGTGATGCCAGTGATTATACGAGGCGAGTGATTATGCGGTTTGATGTTTGATGTTTGATGTTGGAGGGATCCACCATAGCTGTAGAGTCGTGAACAGTACCGTACTTGAAAGTATGAGTCGGGCCATCTGCGTCTTTCTGGCTTTCGCAAACGACGAAACACGCACGCTGACTGATTGCTCAGGCTATCGACTGATTCCGCGAAAATTATCCATTCTACAGCATACTGAATCCAAGTGAGGTTTATCTTAATCATCTAGATTAGGCTTGTGAGACCAGCCGCGGGCACCCTTTCTCGCGAGTATCTTGTGATTTGTATGCTTGTCAACTGTCTTCCTTCTGTCCCACCGCCTGGCTCATCCTCTCGAACCAGCTGTGCTGCTGAACTAACACGCAGCTGGTGGGAGCCGGACCGGCCATGCGCTTTCGCGTGGATTCGATCGCACATAGCCAGGACAGAACACGAGCGTAAAGGCACCTCCTGGCTGGAGGGAACTCGACCGGAACTCGGGTCTCTATCGAGCGGCTCAATCCTTTCGAGCTCTCGGTTCAAAGAGTCCAGTGCGCTGACGTCTTATCGGAGACCAGATCACTTACAGACTCTTGACAACGCCGCGCTTGAGCTGAGCGGGGCGCCTCACCCACTTACACACTATCCATCTACCGTGCAGTCGTCTGCTCTTCACGCGTGCGTCTTGGTGGGGAGGACGGAGGAGCTCAGAAGCTCGGAAGCTCAGGAAGGGAGTGGCAGTTCTGAAAATGCCCGGCGGCACATCGAGTTCCTACTTCCGCGTGGGCGACAACGTCGAGCTATGGCGCGTCGTGGTCTATCTCTGCGTGCTCATCGCCATGGTCATGGTGCTGGAGCAGATCATGCACCGCACGGAGCACGCGCTCAAGAAATACCCGAAATACCACGAAATGCTGAGTAAAATCTACCGAGAGCTCATGATTCTAGGGCTGCTGGGTCTCGGCATCAAGTTCGTCAAGGAGCTGGCGCTCGTGGACGGCTACGGCAAGAACATCATGGCGTTCCAAGTCGCAGATCTCATCGTGTTCATCTCGGCGTTTGCGCTGATCATCCAGGCCATCGGAGTCTTCTCGCTCATGCGCAGCAAGAACAAGCAAATGGATCGAGACGAGCTGGTCAGTTCCTACGATCTCATCGAACTGGTCACGCGTCACCAGATCCTGCTACGGTCCCAGTCGTGGCTGCGACGCCTGTGGCCGTGGACAAAGGCGCCGGCCTCTGGTGTCGGCATTGAAGGCTCCAAGGTCACGTTCTCCACGGCTCGTTACGACGAGATGGTGACGATCCGCACGCTGCGCCACTTCTTCCTTCGCAAGTATGGTCTCCCGGAGCTGTTCCCGTTCTCCAAGTATCTTCGCCAGGCTCAAGACCACCAGATCACACACATGATCGACATTGAGATGTCGATGTGGATCCTGCTCATCTTGCTGACGTGGGCTCTGGACGCGTCGACGCAGCTTCTCGAAGATCTTCACCACGAACTCGAGCGTTACGCACTGGTCACGATGTTCATCGTCTTCGCCTGGGCATTGACGTTTCTACACTTTGCGGTCTCGCGGTATCTACGCAGTTCCGTCAAGCGGATCCTCACGGCCGTTGGCTACAAGTCCCACAAGGACATGCTGGAGATCCTGAGGATGATCGCCGCACACGAAGAGCGCAACTTGGAACTGCAGAAGGCGGACAACGCGTTGGAGATGATGCAGCACGTCCAGGAAGAGCAGGAATCCAAGGAACACGGCCATGGCCACGGCGGAGGCCATGGGGAGGGACATGGCGGCGGTGGCCACGAAGAAGGCGGCCACGGAGGAAGCTGTATGGACCACGACACTGGGTTCCAAGCCGTCGCGGCTATCTTTCGGAGTCTGTGTGGGAAGAAGAAAGAGGAAGACCATGGCCACGCCCACGAACACAGGCGTGGCGACCACGCGCCGGAGCCGTTGCCCGAGGTCAAGATCCGCTTCTTCTCGCGGATCGGTCTCCACTTTGTGGTCAAGTTTTTGATCATGCTCAACGGCTTCTACTTCGCGTTCATGTGCCAAGCCGTGCTCTATGAAATGCCCGACATCTTCACGAAGTTCGGTGTCTTGGCGGCGATCATGGTGCCGACGCCACTGTTCATCAACATGTTCTTCTTCCAGCCGCAGATCTGCCGCAACTACGTGCTGGTGTCCTGCATTTTCAAGGTCGACGTCGCGACGCTCAGTGAAGTGGTCACCCACTTCAGTGAGAGTGTGGAACTTCGTTCGGACTTCGTCACGTGTCTCAAGCAGAGCATGCGCGAACACGGGCTCGGTATGGAACAGCTTCACGCTGAGTTTCTCTCACGTGACCCGGCCAAGACCGGCTATGTGGAACTGGAGGTGCTGCGTCAAGTGCTTCGCGCATTCGGCTGCCAGATCTCGTTCTTCCGCTTCAACGGCATCGCCAAGCTGTTGTTCCGCCTGAAGGGCACACGTGTGGAGTACTCGCAGATCGAGCGGCTTCTCGCGTTGGCAGAGCAGGAGGATCTGTGCAGCAGTAAGGTCGCTCGCTCGACAACGGCAGGCAACCAGTACCCTCGCTACCTCAGCACCGTGATCGCTGAAGAGACCGAGGTCCAGCACCGTGAACGGTTTTCGGTCGCGTCTTCGCGCTACAGTGAGGACATCGTGATGCTGGAGAGTGAAAACTTCAGTCGAAAGAAGCACATCCAACACCAGCAGCCGTCCCAGGAGCACACCGTGCAAGTCACGGGACGATTCGGGCTTCCAAGGTTTAGTGCTCAGCATCCAGCACTGCCGACGACGATGGAGCGAACTGAAATGGATTCGCCGCCAAGGACGGCGCGTGACGGCGGGGGCCTGCCCAGTATGAAGGGAGGACACGGGTACCACGAAGTGTAAGTGGCAGAACCCGTGGATGGAGTTAAAGGCGAGAGGGAAAAAGTATAATCAACGCAATTGTTAGTCGTGAATGCATAATAAACTGTGATAAACTAGAACGTCGGATTTCGATTGTTGTCAAACTTGCCAAAATTTGCTGTTCCAAATTTTCCGATGTGGGGCGATGCGGCCTTTCGAGGATACCATGGGAGAAGAAGATAAACCCTCGCTAACGCATAACTTCTATTCTCCAACACAGGTGAACAGTCACGGAATCTGCGACGTGTGTAGCGACTCACCAAGTCTCTTTGATGCTTCGGGACCCATGCAACAAGTGTTTGCAATTCTGTGGTGATGCCACGCGACACAGCACCATTCATCCGGCCCACTCTTGGTATTGCTCACTGGTAGGCAACGTCACAGGAAGGAAACAAAATGAGCTCAGCCGTCCACAATGCCAACGGAATGCAAACCTCCCTGGCGCAGTCAATCGCTGCGTTCTTGGCGCAGACCACGCTGCCATTCCCACACGACGTGCCAATCTTTAGGGGGCGTCGTCATACCAAGTTCTTCGTGCGTTCGTTCTTCTCCGACTACTACGACTACATCACAACCGCCTTCGCTGGCACAAAAGCCCGTGGTGTCAGCGTCTTTGGTCCGCCAGGCGTCGGCACGTCCGTGTTCTTGGCCTACTTCTTCCTGCGCTACCAGCTCCAGCACCCGACCACGACGTTCGTATTCGTCTCGTACGACATAGAATCCCATGTACGCCAGGCGTTTGTATGGAAGAACGGTGCCGTCGTCAAGAAGCTGTTGCTGTCTCAAGCTAAACACTTGGAGGACGAGTTTGAAGACGACCCCGACGCGATTTTCTTACTGGACGGGACGCCGAAGAGACTGGTGCACTCCCAGCACCGCCACTTAGTGTGTTCGAACCCTAGCAAGGCGTTGACGACCGCGAACGACAAGAACCGATATCGTCACGGGGAAATCTACGTGCCGCTGTGGGAAGTGGACGAGCTGAAGGCCGCTATTGACGCACTTGGACTCGACGGCAAGCTGGGCGAAATGGAGGACATTGCCGTCTTTCCGCGATCAGCTGAAGCGCGATATCAGGACGAAATTGAGTACCGCTTTGACGTGTTTGGTGGTGTCGCGCGTCCGTGTCTAGAGACGGACACGGAGTTCGTCCACACACTTCAATGGAATCTGAAGCACCATGCCGCCTGTGTGGATCTCATGACTGGCAACCGCGCGAGATCTCCGCGTGATTACTGCGAGGAAGTGAGCGACCACTTGTTCCACTGCTACCCATCCAGTGGCCTGCGCCGACCTGGATACGTGATGTCCTCGAAGCTCAAAATGGCGTCGCCGTACGTGACGCAGTTGCTGGTCTCAGGAGTGGAAGGCATGCATCCAGTGGAAAGAGCGTATTTCGAGTGGAAGGGTAGATGGAAAGAACCAGTGGCTGCGTTTCAACAGTCGCTGGTCGCCCAGCGAATGCTCAAACAGTTGGAATATGGGGTGGAGTTGGTCGCCAACTCGCTCGCTCACGGTCTCGTGGATCTTCAGTTTGATCTGAAGCTATCAATCCAGCCAAGTGCTCGGACGACGCTACGTCCATCAAGAGGATTCGCCACCTCTGACTTGGTGGGCGGCCCGTGCTTCGTACTGCAAGGAAACGGATTTGAGTCCATTGAAGTCTTGTATTTGATCAAGACCGAGGGAATGCGAGCGTGTACGCCGTGGGGTTGCGTCGAAGCCGTCGTGTTTCTCGCTCCATCGACTTTCAACTACCGCGTCCCAGCGAACAGCGTCTTGTCGCTGCTTCAGCGGCTGGGTATTGCGGACGACGCTCCACAGCGAGTGGCGCTGGTGTTTGGTGTGCCTGAGGCTAGAGCCGACTGCTTGAAAACGCAAGAGTTCGAGTGTGGCCACGGCGTGGAGAACTCCACTGTTGTGACTGCGGTGGGAGGTCTTACGACGGAGATGGCGACAGCGTTGAAGGCAGCGAACATTCACACCGTCCGTGACTTGCGCCAGCTTCCGACCGGAGTTGCTCTCAGTGAAGAGCAGACCCAGATCTACGAGCAGGCACGGGCCTTGTTGAGTCACGAGGACAACGAGGCCGTGGCTTCAGGCAACATGAATCGCGAGATGCTGAAGCAGATACCGCAGTTCGTGTGGGGTATCAAGAACTGAGTCCAGCCTAGTGTCTGGTTGGTTGCGTTAGTGTACGTAGTACGAAGCACATACAGTATAGCAGCTCGGGCATGTTGTCTTTCTTGAATTAAATTGAAGGACTCGAACCGCTTTGGACGGATCACCTGATCGCATCGACGCCACTCGGCTGATTCAGTTGTGCTGAAGTCAGCAGTCAGCTCCGAACGGAATCAACCCACCGCCTCCTCCAATCACATAGAGGTTGCAATGCACGGACGACCCTTGGCTTAGATCGATCTTCCGAACTCCTGCTCACACTATTTCAGTATACGAATAAGAAAAGTTCGTGTCCATCTTCTAATGGCCATCCAATATACTTATACTGCAGATATTTGATGCAGTCACCTTGCTTGGCTTCACGAAGTGTTGTGAAACCCACGACCTTCTGTCGATCGCACTGGCGCCCTCGTCTCATTCCTTCATCTGCGCTTTCAACAGACAGCATGGCCACGAAGCCTCCTCGCCACGCCGCCGCGCTGTGGGTCGACAACTCCACCATCACGCGCTCGCGCATCGTACCCGTGAAGCGTCTGACCAGCGATCCGGATTTCCACGTGAGTGTGACGAATGCCGTCCAGAGTCTCCCGGCGATGTGGGATGCTCCCTTCGAGACACCAGTCGGTGAAGTGTATTTGGTCCCGGAAGCCACTCGTACTTTGCACGATGTGAGCCGCTGGATGAGCGGCACAGCGGCGTTCTTCGGCGACATGCGACTGGAGAACGGCGAGAGCGAGTGGAACCACTGCCCACGGTCGTTCCTGGGGCGTCAGGTGCGGAAGTTACGCGATTCCTACGGTCTCAAGCCCACTGTGGGCTTCGAAATGGAGTTCCAACTACTGGATCCAGAGACCAAAGAGCCCATCGACTCGGCGCTGTACTGTTCCATGAAGGCGTTCCACGACGGCCGCGCGTGGCAGATCCTCAAGGACATCGTCGAGTGTCTGGAGGACGACCTCCACATCCCGGTGCATCAGTACCACGCCGAGTCGGCCTGTGGGCAGCTGGAGATCAGCATCGGGCCGTTCGGTCTCGAGGGTGAAGGCGACGAAGCCATCGTCAGAGCGACGGACAAGCTTGTACTGGCGAGACAGACTGTGTACGCCATCGCCGCTCAGGCCGGACTACAGGCCACGTACATCCCCAAGCTCAAGACCGGACAGGCGGGCAATGCCGCCCATGTCCACATCGGCCTCGTGTACATGAATGCCGATAGTGCCAACAAGACGAATCTGTTCGCGACCGACGTCTCACGAGCCAGTTCGTTCTTGGCGGGAATCCTGCAGGAGATCCCAGCCATGTGCATGCTGCTCGCACCGACGGTCAACTCGTACGACCGCCTGCAGCCGCAGTGTTGGGCGGGCGCGTACCAATGCTACGGGTACGAGAACCGTGAGGCGCCATTGCGACTCGTTGGTCCTACGACTGCACGCGAAGACATGACCAAGGTCGACCACTTCGAAGTCAAGACGCTGGACGGCTCATCGAACCCGTACTTGGCGTTGGGTGCGATCTTGGCTGCGGGGATGCACGGCCTTGAGAAGGCGTTGGAGCTGCCGACGCCGTGTGGCAAGGATCCAGCCACGCTGGCGGAGGAAGAGCGTCCGGGCCGACTGCCTAGGTCTTTATCTGAGGCGATTGAGCGGTTTTCCGAGCGACGTGATGAGCTCTGGAACGAAGTGCTGTCCGAGTCGTACGCTGCGCTGCTCGTGACACTGCGCACTGCCGAGTTGAAGTTCTACGGTGAACTGGACCGAGAGGAACAAGTCGCGCAGCTGCTCAAGCGCTACTAGATCATAGACGCTTTCGATGCGTACATCAGGCCAGTTGATGACGAGGCTTCGATAATAACGAGTATGGTGTTGGGATGGACCGAAATGGAAACTGGTTGTCTTCTACGACTGGAGCACGAAACTGGATTAGCGCCTCTTGTGTTGAAGACGACTACAATGCTGTACGCGGTATCACACTGTACCCATTCTGCACAATGCCCGGTACATATGGCAGTAGCGAGCGGGTATCATCACGGGATTACGACCACCCGAGGCATGAGGAACACTACAGGCAGCCAGTGTGGGCGTCAACGAACGGAAATGAATCCACTGACTGTCTGCAGGCACAGTAGCTGCGCAGCGTCCACTGGACCATCTACAGTTCTGTGGTTGCAACACTACTACAGGGCTTCAGAACTGTGTGCTGAATATCTTGAGGGATTCTGTCTGTCAATTTGCACATAAATAGTCCAACTCGTGGGTCGAGATCAAAAGTTTACGGGCCCGTCGCATCTGCACTGGCGGATCCTTCTGCCGCACTGTGCGTCCACGATGTCAACGGCAGCAAGTCGCTGCTGTTGACTTTGTGCGTGGCAGACGTCCGATCACCACATGGCGCTGAGGAACAGCCAGCGCTCTCCCTCCAAGAGGACAGACTGGATGCCCGCCGTCTCCCTTTGGCTGCTGCAGCACTAACTCGCATTCGCATATTTGCTCGACTCCGCACAAGCCAAGCAGCACTCCGCGCACGATGAAGTCGGTCTCCATTCTCTACACGCTGCTGGTCGCGTTCCTGGTCGCCAGCGGCTCCGATGCGGCCAAGTGCAACGTCAAGACGCCATCTCCAGCACCAGCACCAATGGCAACGAAAGCACCGGCACCAATGGCAACGAAGCCGCCAGCACCAATGGCGACGAAAGCACCAACAGCTCCTATGGCCTCCAAGACCCCAGCGGCAGCGCCAATTGTTGCGCCAGCCAAGAACTCGACCACTCCGGCCAAGCCAACGACCGCGCCATCGCCAGCGGCTGGAGACAGCGACACCAAGGCCAAGAAGTCTGCTGGCTGCGGCAAGCCTGCAGCCATCAAGACGGGATCGTTCAAGACCACCATCAACGGCAAGCAACGCCAGTACATGGTCCGCGTGCCGGAAAACTACAGCGCCGACAAGGCCT
>JAADXB010000030.1:0-36908 GCA_023337495.1 Pythium diclinum | reverse complement strand
TGTACTCCTATTCATTCATCTATATTTAGGACAATTGTAGGATATATGAGTGCAACATTGGGAAATATTACGGTTTCTTGTAGGACAAATAGGACAGAATTGGACATTTTTAGGACGGGTAACCCGACACCCAAAGTCCAAGGAGGCTCGGCGGCCAAGTCCATTCTCTTAGGGGACTCGCACTCGAGCTCGCAGCTTCTCTTGGCCAAGCACCTGCCTGGGTCGTCGTCGTCCTCAACAGCGTCGCAGCCAAAGGACAAGAAGAAACTGCACCACAATGGCAGCAGTGGGTCCAACCCTCCACTCCCCAAACTCCTGGGCTCCTCTCCGTCTGCCCACGGATTTCTACCACCAGGTGAACGCAGGGGGGACGACCACGACTCTGCAGCGGATGAAAAGCTACCGCCACTGCAGCACCAACAACACGCAAGCAACAAGTGATCAACTGTGTGTATTGAAGAGCTGGCAGACTCAAGGCTCCGGCACGAATGGGCCCTTGGCTCGGAAGAACTCGAGCGCACGCAGCGCCTTGTCGACGCCGATGTTGTACGCCGGGTGCGTGGCCTTGAGTAGGTTGCTGGCGTCGCCCACAACCTCTGGCTCGCGCTCGGCTGGCACGCGTCGTCGCAGAGAGCTGTGCAGACCGTGCTGCGCGACCGAGAGACCGCTGAGGCAGTAGCACGAGTGGTAGTGGTCGCGCGGCTTGCCCGGCTTGTCGCGGAGCCCACCTTCGATCTGCTGACCGCACAGTAGGATGTACTTCTGCAGCATCTCGCGGTTGCACTGGACGATCTTGGACCCGGTCTTCTCCTCCAGCACTTCCTCCAGCAGCGCAGGCAACGCGCCCTGCCAGAAGCTGTAGCAGCCGTCCACGAGCTTGTTCGTGCGGCCCTGGTACCCGCCTTCGTACGGCATTTGGCGGTTCGTGAGCCAGTGGACGAAGCCCGGCAGGTCGCGGATCTGGTCCATGGCGTCCAGCAGCCACAGCGTCGCGACGGCGCAGAACGCGTAGCCGCCGTGGGCTTCGTTGAACGGCTCGCCGGCAAAGCCGCCTTCGTAACTCTGGCACGACAGCACAAAGTCCACGACGCCCTCCGTGAGCTCGTCCGTGAGCAGCCCAAAGAGACTGGCGATGGACACCACGCAGTACGTCACGCGCACGTCCACTTCGCCTCCGTCGTGGGCCGAGAACGCGCCGGACGCGTGGTGCTTGCGGCTCATGAAGAACTTGTACAGCGCCTGGCGGTCCACGCTCTCCAGCGCCGCGTCCGTGCCGATGAGCGCGAGCGTGAGGCAGGACGCGTAGGTCGTGGCTGTGTGGCCCAACTGCATGACGCCGCCGCCAAAGCCGCCGTGCTGTTGGTTCCAGAAGTGCGACAGCGTGTCCACAGTGCGCGTGAGGAACTCGTCGCTGGGCATCGCGTCCAGCAGCTCCAGCGAATGGAGGATCCAGTAGATGATCCAGGGTCTGCTGGCGTCCAGAGACACGAATCCAGACGAGAGATGCGAGAGACCGCGCTGCAGATAGTCGACGTGCTTGGCGCGCATGAGCTGCGGCTCCAGGTCGTCGTTGGCGAAGCCGTGGTCTTGGAGTTGGAGCTGCTGGTCCACGGGCAGCAGGTCCAGAGGGAAGAAGAACATGCCGCAGGTCTTCTCGCACTCGCTCTGGTCCACGAACGTGCGCGTGGACACTTTGTCGCTCTTGCTGCGGAAGCGCTGCAGCGCCGCGTAGTCCAGCGACGGCGCCATGGTCGTTGGTCTGGTGATGAGGATGCGGATTCGATGGGATCTCCAGACCTCGGTGGTTCAATGGAGATGATGACCTGAATAGAGGACCCTGTTTGTTGTGGACCACATGGATTGTGAGGTATACGTATAGTTCGAAGTTCGTGGATATGTATACTTTGCTTTGGTACGATGATGGATGACAAAGCGTGGGTACATTTCGATCTCGGCCTAACTCTGGACTAAACTGGGCAGCTGCTGGTGTCTTCATGGCTTCAAACGCCGTGGCCAATGGAAGACGCGGCTTCGGCCACGGCGACACCAACGACCTGGCAATGTTTGAAGCGTCGGCCGGCTCTCTCTCTCTGGACTAAATCTTAGACCGACGTGGCGGTCTTAACGCGCATAGAGATGACGAATCAGCCCTCACTTCAACTTGCCTTGTCACGCACGGCGAGGTTGCGGCGCAGCAATCCAACAAAAGTGTAGGTCGGATAGTCCATCGGACTCACTGAACCAAGCGATCGCGTTAGACCAGCTTCCTCCAACAACGTTGGCCACCAACTTTTTGCCACCAACAAAACGCCAACTCTTCCAACAAATCCAACTCCTTCCAACAAATCCAACTCCTTGCTTCCTCACTTGCCATTTCGCCAACACCCCGCCTCATCGACTCGACATGGCCACCGTCCTATCGCCTGCGTACGCGCCTGTGGCGTCACCTGACGTCCACGGCACCACCGACGAAGCCCCTGCGCCTCGCTCCAAGCTCGCGGAGCTCTTCTTCGGCATCCCTGGCATCGTGGCGGGCGCCGTCCTCGGCGTCATCCTGGGCTGGGGCCTGGGTCGATCGGACCCGTCGGACGAGCTGGTCTCGTGGATCGGCATCCCCGGTGATCTCTTCATCCGTGCCATCAAGTGCCTCGTCTCGCCGCTCGTCTTCTGCTCGCTGATCGTCGGCATGGCCGACATGCTTGCCGTGGGCAAGGCCGGCAAGATCGGCTGGCGCACGGGCGTGTGCTACCTGTTCACGTCCGCCGTGTCCAGTTGCGAAGGCCTCATCGTCGTACTGATCTTCCGTCGTTGGTTCGGCAACAAGGCCAAGGAGACGGCGACGTCGGTCGCGGAGTTCGCGCTGCAGTGTGCCGACCAGCCTGGGTACTACCTGAGCCACGTGAACGGCACGGTCTCCTGTGTCTTCGACAGCGCGTACAACACAACAGGGACCTTCGCGCCGGCGTCCGTGTTCCAGGTCACGGATATTAACAAGTCGTTTGCCTCGGCGGCGAGCGAAGTCACGCGCCGCTCGCTGTCGGAGGCGCTGCAGAGCCAACTGCAGACCATGGTGCCGAGCAACATCACGCTGGCGTTCTCGCAGGCCACGCTGCTGTCGATCATCATGTTTGCGATTCCGTTCGGCGTGGCGATCTCGCTTCTGCCGCGTGATATGAAGCTCGTCGCGTCGTTCTTCCGCGAGATCAACACGGTGCTCATGTTCATGGTCCAGTGGGTCATCCTGTGCACGCCCATCGCGATCATCTCGCTGCTGGCGTCCTCCATCGCCGTGCAGGACGACCTCTCGTCGCTGGTCACGGACGTCGGCCTCTACGTCTTCTGCGCGTTGTTCGTACTCTTCTTCCACACCTTTGTCTTCTATCCCATGTGGATGAAGGTGTTCGTCAAGGGCAACCCGTACACGTGGCTGCGTCAGATGGTCCGCGCTCAGATCTTTGCCTTCGGCAGCTCCTCGTCCATGGCGACGCTCCCAGTCGTCATGGAGTGTGTGGAAGCCACAGGCGTCGTGTCCGCGACGCTGTCTCGCTTCGTGCTTTCGCTGGGCGCCACCATCGGCATGGACGGCGCGGCGCTTGTGTATCCGATTTCGATCGTGTTCATGGCGGAGGCCGAAGGCATCGGCAGTATCATCGGAGGCGTCGAGTACTTCCTCATCGCGCTAGTCGCGACCATCGGCTCCGTGGGTGCTGGTCCCGTGCCGTCGGCCGGCAGCGTCATGACCATCACGATCTGGACGAGCGTGTTCCCGAACGTGCCGCTGCCGTCGACGTTCGCGTACGTGATCGCCACCGACTGGTTCATCGACCGCTTCCAGACCGTCGTGAACGTGACGTGCGACACGGTGGTCACGCGTATTGTCGCCGAGGTCGTGCATGAGACCACGACGCTGGACGAGCAGGAGAAGGAGCGCGAGAGTCTCGTGTCGACGACCCAGAACGCGGAGCTCAAGCAGCGACTCAGCGTCAACAGCCTCCACAAGGGCGAGGTTTAAAGATACACGAGAGACACTAGCCAGAACACAGTATACTAAGAGAGAGAAGGATGCAGTTGCATGCAATACTAAACGTTCACACCGCGAGCCACTGACCACAGTCACAGGCTTGCTCATCAGTTCGTCGACCGCAGGCATCGTCACCACCAGAGAGTCCCACGTTGAAGTGCTTCTCAATCCCACCCACGCAGGCGTCCAGCGTGGATGCTACACAGTGGCACGGAGGATCAACGAAGAAGGAGGAGATCGTTGGCGTTTCGCATCGTATCCGCGAGACGAGATCCAAGCCACCGAAGCCCCTCGGTGGATGGCCAATGAACACACGCGCTGCTCATGATGCAGACTTTAGACACCAGCCACGAGGATGGACCTCATTATGGGGAGCTGCCCTGCCAGCTTGGCTGAAGAAGCATTGCCGAAGGACCCAGGACTGCCTTCGCATCAACAGCGAGGCGCCGCGTTTCCATCATACACAAATTGCCAGCGGAAGGGTATCATGCGCTGAGGCTCTGCACGGACAGACGCTTTGCTTCGGCGCAGAGAGCGCGCCGGTCGCTACACTCACCACGCATATTGTGGCATGTTGGGCAGCCGCGCCATGCGCCGTCGTGGCCAGTGAAACGTGCCGCTTGGCCCACTTCTGGCGATGGCTTCTCATCTCCATGAGCACTTCAACCATCGACGAGGCGCCAATCAGTGCGATCCATTTCGCCAACGCACCGACACATTCCAATATCGTTGGCGATTGGCGGAAACGCCAACAAATTCGATAGACTGGCCAATCAAAGGGGAAGATCGACGCCACGTCAGGTGACTCAGCTGAAGTTGCTGCTCCGGCTCTCTGAAGCCATCTTCGCCAGGTGTAGATTTTCGTTCTGTTGGACGACTAAAGCTGCTCGAGGAATAGTCGAGAGTTCGTGTGATGAAAACCATACGAAGGCGTGTGGCCAGCAGCGTCTAACTCGCCGTGAGTCGTCAAATGTTGGCAATTCTTCACCAGTTTTCTTTTTCTGTTTTGTGCGACCAAGAAATCGAGAAACAAACTCCAACGGAGTTTACTTCTGCTCGTCGTCACAGAACTCGCCTGAAGTTTGTGCACATTTCAGTCACTTCTATACGCCACCGAATCCGAATCCTGCGGCGCCCGCCTCTTCTCGTGTCCAACCAACGATCTTCTTTAGATCCAAAACCAAACAAGTCGCCTACATCCGTGTACAACTGCACGAGTTAGTTGCGCAGCTGGTCTTTTCCGTCCTCCAGCGGATTGCGGCATGCCGTCTAATCCCGTCGACATTTTCAGACACCGCACCCACGTTAGACCCCCGTTTTCTGTTGGCGTTTTCGCCAACAAGTCGTTGAACAACACGCTAAAAACTGCACTTTTCCCCCTCCCTTCCCCTCCTCTGTCCTCCTTCCATTCTTGAGCCCTTGGTTTACCAGACCCCCTTCCTCCACTTCCTCATTCTGCAATTCGCCAGCCTCCGCTCAAGTCCTCCTCCCTTCCTCCTACTGCTTGAGCCATGGCTCTCCAGTCGCCCAAGTACGACGTCATCCAGTCGCCGAGTGTGGATGTGGACGTCCACAAGACCCAGCCTTCCAAGCCTCGCTCCAAGTTCGCCGAGCTCTTCTTCGGCGTGCCCGGCATCCTCGCCGGCGCCATCATCGGCGTCGTCGTTGGCTGGGCTCTGAGCACGGCGGAGCCTTCGGCCGAGTTGGTGTCGTGGATCGGCATCCCCGGCGACCTGTTCATCCGAGCCATCAAGTGTCTCGTCACGCCACTGGTCTTCTGTAGTCTCGTCGTCGGCATGGCCGACATGCTTGCCGTGGGCAAGGCAGGCACCATTGGCTGGCGTACGGCCCTTGCTTACTTGTTCACGACGGTCGTCGCCAGTTGCGAAGGTCTCGTCTGGGTGCTGATCTTCCGTCCGCTGTTCAGCAACGAAGCCGAGGAGACTGCGGTGTCCGTGCCGGAGTTTGCGCTGCAGTGCGACCAGCCAGGGTACTACCTGAGCCACGTCAACAACACGGTCGCGTGTGTGTTCGACGCGACCTACAACGCGACGGCGAGCTTCTCGGACGCGTCTGTTTTCAAGGTCACGGACATCAACAAGTCGTTCGCCACGGCGTCCTCGGGATTCGTCAAGCGCTCGCTCACGCAGGCGCTGCAGGGCCAGCTCTTCACGATCGTGCCTAGTAACATCACGCTCGCGTTCTCGGAAGGCACGCTGCTGTCGATCATCACGTTCGCGATTCCGTTCGGCGTCGCTATCTCGCTGCTGCCCAAGAACCTCCAGGTCGTCGGCAGCTTCTTCCGCGAGATCAACCAAGTGTTCATGTTCATGATCAAGTGGGTGATCATGTGCACGCCGATCGCCATCATCTCGCTGCTCGCGTCGTCCATTGCCGTGCAGGAAGACATGGCTGTGCTCGTCTCGGACGTCGGTCTGTACGTGGCCTGCTCGCTGTGCTCGCTCGGCTTCCACTCGCTTGTCTTCTACCCGCTGTGGATCAAGGCCTTCGTGCGTCGCGAGAACCCGTACCGCTGGCTCAAGAAGATGTCTCGTGCCCTGATCTTTGCGTTCGGTAGTGCGTCATCCATGGCCACGCTGCCTGTCGTGATGGACTGCATGGACGCCACACAGCAGATCACCACGACGCTCTCGCGCTTCGTGCTGTCGCTTGGTGCGACCATCGGCATGGACGGCGGTGCGTTGGTGTACCCAGTCGCGATTGTGTTCATGGCGGAGGCCGAGGGCATTGGCCACATCATCGGTGGTGTCGAGTACTTCCTGATTGTCATCGTCTCGACGATCGGCTCTGTCGGTGCTGGGCCTGTGCCGGCGTCGGGTATCGTCATGACCATGACGATCTGGAACAGCGTCTTCCCGAGCGTCAAGCTGCCATCCACCTTCGCGTACATCGTCGCGACTGACTGGTTCTTGGACCGCTTCCAGACGGTGGTGAACGTGACCTGTGACACTGTCGTGACGCGTATCGTCGCGGAGCTCGTGGGCGAGACGATCGAGGAAGAAGATCGCAAGAACCTTCTCGACGCCGCCGACACGCTGGCCGAGCACAACCCAGAGTTGAAGGAGACTCTGAGCGTCGACCCACACACCAAGAGCGAGGTGTAAATGCCGAGTTGTGTCTTTATCAAAATGTATGTGCTTTCCAAGCCAAATGATCTGTGTATCTGCTTTGAGAACGTTCAAGATGGCTACATTGGTGTGGTCCACCCCCCCCCACCATTCCTAATATTTCCGGATCTTGCGTGCTGCTCTGCGTGTTAACACTGTGAACGCACAGTTAACTTGTGTTGGTTCTGCATTCCGCGTTTTTTATTTTTATTTTTATTTTCTTTCTTATAGACGTTGGCCACGTTAGACGCATGAGTTCAACTCCACCTACCTACCGTGCCGTCAACGGTTAGTCCTCGGACGCCAACAGTTGGCGTTTGTGGGTCGCCAACTTTTCCAACGCCTGCGTTGCATAACCCTTGGAATCATTCGTTGGCGAAATGCAAGTCGGCCAGAAGCCGCACGTGACGCAGAAATCCTGCGCTTCATGCGACAATTCAAAGCCACACGCTGGACAGAAGCCCTTCTCCTGCGTCTCCTGCGTCGAATGCGGTGTTCGCCGCTTCGGTACGTTGCCCAGATCCCCTTCAAACGCCTCGAGAAACGCACGGAAGAAAAAGAGATGCTCGTTGTCACGCACGTACACGCCGTGGGTCTGCATGGCCTCTCGCTGGGCCTGTACGAACTCTTCCTTGGTGTAGTGGTTGTCAAAGTAGCCCATGCGTAGTGCCGTCGTGCCTGCGCCTTGTTCGATCGGCTGCTTCCACCGCCACTGCGAGAAGCTCTCGGGAAATGCATGCCGCATGACCAGCTTCCCGTAGTACACACCGGGTCCTTCCACTGGCACGGGCGTGCGCTCGCCCACGAGGTCTTTCTTCGTGAGTTTGCGTGCGAATTCGACCACGCGGTCGTCCAGAAACGGCGAAATGACTTGGATATCGAACGCCTTGGCGAGTGTAGACGCCGTGAAGTTCATGACAGTCAGGATCTGGTCGCGGTACGCCAGCATGGCGTCCTCATCCAGGCTCTGGTAGAAGGCGTAGCCGCAGAAGATCTCGTCGGCGCCGTCGCCCGTGACGATGTGGCGCACGCCCAGACGCGCGGCTTCCTGCAGCGTCGCGTAGATGACGATGCTGTTGCGAAGCTCCATGGGATCGCACGTCGCCAGCAGCTTGGCCACGGGCGTCGCGTGCACGAGCAGCTCCTCCAGCGTCCGCGTGAGGATGTCCTGGCTCTCGATCGAGTGGCTCTGCAGTCGATAGAAGATATTCTGAGCGTAGCCTGCGTCCGGCGCGTCGGGACTTGCCTGGACAGTGAACGCGCACTTGAAGCTGAGGATCGGACGCGCCTTGTCGGCCTTGTCGAGCGAGAACACACCCTCACCGTGCTCGGAAATCCACGGCTGGGCACTGGCTTCCGCGAGGATGGACGTATCGAGGCCTCCGCTGAGGGAGATGGCGTCGATGCCCTCGGGAAACTGGGCTTTGTACTCGTTCAGCACTTGCTGCAGCAGAGTTCGGAACTCGACGGCGGCTGCTGGAGGCTTGTCACGCAGGTAGTCCGTGCATAAGTTCTGCTGCTTGGCGACCACGACCTTGGCGAGGAAGGCGAGGTCCTTGGTGTAGTGGTACAGGATCTGCTCCTGCGGGTACATCATCGAGTGGCTGGGCGCGATCGTGAGGCGAGGCAATGACCACTTCTTCCAGGCGTCGGGCGAGATCTCGAAGGGTTTGTCCTTGGACATTTGGCCCAAAGCCTCCGCCATTTGAGCGGCTAGAAGCGTGTGCATCTTGTCATCGTGGCTGCACTCGGCTGGCTCGCTGACAGCGTCTGCGTCGTCATCGGGGATTCCTTCGAGGGGAAACGCGAGCGCGCAGCGGAACGCAAGCCACGGGCCAAACACAGGATGCAGACAGAGCTGCGAAGGCTGCCATCAAATACAAACGCAGATACACATCAGCACCAAGACCATAAAATACTCAGCAAGCAATACTGAGCGTACGTACGGGGCATCGTGATACGGCGCGTGCAGCCACTGCCATCTTCTGGGCGAGGATCATCTTGCCCTCGGTCATGTCCGCCGTCCAGTACGTCTAGTGCATTCATTATTCACCCAACAAATCGTCAGTACTCATGTACCCCGTCCATTCAGCCTCCTCTTCCAGACCTTCTTCCTCTCACCTTGAAAGGATGGACGACGCCATTAGCTTGGCACTGGGCGATCGCGTCCGCCACGCTCTGCTGCACGTAGCGGTCGACGGGGTCGGGCAGCACGCGGCCTTCGCGCTCGATCTCGTCGGCGACTCGCCGCAGGAACGGCTCCCACAGCGCACGCGAGTTGCCCACGAGCACGAGCAGATGCGACGCCAGTGGAGAGGCGCCATCTCCAAGCGCAGCGTCCGCCAGCGGCAGTTTGAAGCGCGTGAGGTCGGACGCCGCGGTCGTGTCGTTCTCCAGAAACGCGTTGTAGCTCTCCACCGTCAGAGGGATCACCACGTCCAGGCCTCTATACACCACATACACGCCACAACAGCCAGTCAGACACGGTAGCGCACATATAGAGACGAGCACACAGCGTACGCTGGAGCGAGCGCCGCGCGCAGCAGCGCCAGCACGCGCTTCGTTGGCGTCGCCATGGTGGCTTCCATTCACAGCTGATGAGGGGAGGAGCTCCCAGGCTCAGACTCAGAAAACCTACTGTACTGATTTAAATTAACGCATCCCAAAGTGTATCCATCTAGTTTTGGCGAGGAGCTCACAGGTCTAAATGAGCGTCTCGCTGATGTAGCCGTCGTTGGTCTGCGGCGGCTGCTTGCGCTTCTTGCCGCGACGCATGATGTTGAGTGCCGTGGACCACGTGATCTCTTTCTTGCGCTCGCGGCCGCTGGGCAGCGCCTGCGACAGCGGCAGCATCGGCGCGAGCTGCTGGAATACACTTAGAGCCTCGCGCGGCGTGAGGCTCTCGCTCCACAGCTTGTTCTGCTTGGCCAGCGTCTCAATGGGCAACATAGCACAACGCAAGTCCGACAGGCGACGCAGCACGGCCTTGTTGGCGACGTGCTTGGAGGTGACGAGACGCAACGGCGGGAAGCCATTGTACGCGTCGCCGCAGCACCACTTCTCCCACGCCACGGGCACGCTGTCCTTGGTCTGGACCTCAAAGTGCGCTGGCAGATCCAAGATCACGGCTTGAGTTCTGGCTGGTGTTGGCATGAACGCTGGCACTGGAGTGGGGGTAGCTGATGGAGGAAGAGCCAACTCACTGGCTTCGGTGGTCGCAGGACGACGAGCCAGCACGAGAGGGCGAATGGGAGCTGACGCTACGGACTGCAGCGTGAAAGGGACTGGCGGTCGAGAAGGCACTGTGGCCGCCATTGGAGCGGGCGTAGGCTGGACGATGGCCTTGTCAAACGCGCTCAACGACAGCGGCGTCTGCACGACTGGCTCTGCCACTGGGCCGCTGGCTGTCGACTCCTGGGAGGTCTCCACGTCCTCACGCTGGTCGACTTGGACAGGCTGAGCTGCCGGTTCGTCTCCGTCTTCTTCCTCCTCACTGCTGCTGGAGTCGTCGCTGTCGTCCTCCTCGCTCTCGCTGCTCTCCTCCTTCTCCATCGCCATCGCGTTCACAACGTGGTTGTCTGCTGCCGCATCCACGCCATCGCATCCCCACGCCTTCTCTTCTTCCTCTTCGTTCTTCTCGTCTTCTTCCACTTCCATGTCTTCATCCACCTCCGCCGTGGCCGTCGTCTCTTCGTCGTCATCTCCTCCAGCAGTGCGATCTTCTTCCTCCACCTCCTCCTCCTCTTGCTCTTCTTCCCCCACTTCCTCCTCCACCACAATAGGTCCATCCCCGTCCTCCAGCGCACCACCTTCAACGCCCTTGATCACCACGTCTTCCAGCTCCGCCGCTGGCGCTTGGACCATCAGAAGCGCACCGCGCGCCGTCAGCTCGCGCAGAATGTTCTGCGGCACTTGCGTGATCGCCGCGCGCAGCACGCGCAGCTCGCTCTCCATCTTCATCACGCGCGCCTCCATCTTCGTCCCCTGGTTTGTTGGCGTTTTCCTTTGTGGTTGTTGGTGTTTTGTTGGTTGTTTTCGCTTCGCGCCAACAGCGTTTGAACAGTTCCCCCAACCCGCTAACTTTTCCGCCCCAACTTTTTGCTTCAACTTCAATTCTGGTATACACGTATACCGCAAAATCAATATCCGGTACTATTCGACGGGTCTCAGAAAGAATGGGTCGGCTCAAAACCTGGATGCACCCACAGCGAATTTGGACCTCATGAGGTAGTAAATGGTAAAGTTCCTAACGACCAAGTTCGTAACATTCGAAAAGAGTTGAAGTGTGTGAAACCGCCCAATCAAAAGCTCCGCTTCATCTCTCACCCGAAAGTATTGTGGAATTTAAGTATTTTGGCCAAATGAGTACCATTTCCCCCGATATATAGCTCTTACAAACAAACAAACAACCTGTTTTACATTTGATATCAGCAGAGGACCCCTTATAATTTTCTTTATGTCACTCTGATAGGGGTTTCAAATGTAGTTGTGTTGAGATTTGTAAGCACTAGCAAAAGTGTATAGGGGTGTGATTTGTCATTTGTCTACAGAATGCCCTCGTTCCGGGCGGCATTCTAATCTATTTCAGGCTGGTTGCTGTTTCTTTGACTTGGATCCCCACGAGTCCAGCTGTGTCACTAAAGTGAGACCATGATTTGTGGCGAAAACATATGTTTCATCAGGAAAATTACAAAGGGAAAAACCCTGATTAAGTTAAGTCCAAGGGGCGGCAATCATCTTGAATTCCACAATAAATCCAGAAACCGAAACTCACTCCAAAATGGAAGCTACTGAATCCTAGGCTGTAGACGCCGTGTCGTCGACACGGCGTCTCCTCCAGTCGCCGATTCCACACTAATACAGCACCACGATGATCCCCGTGGCCACGTCGGCGCAGTACGCCGCGCAGCTACGCGCGCTGCTGGCGCTGGCGCTGCCAGGCATGCTGTCCACGTACTGCTTCTTCGCGATCTCACTGACGCAACTCAGCATCATGGGCCACTTGGGCGTGGAGCAACTCGCCGCCGTCGCGTACTCGCAGATGTCCATGGACTTCTCCACGCTCGTGTTCATGCAGGGCTTCAATTCTGGCATGAACGCGCTGTGTTCGCAGGCGTTTGGCGCCAAGAACTTCCACCTCATCGGCCAGTACGGACAGCTCACCGCCACGATGCTCACGATCGTGTGTGTGCCAATGGCGCTGCTGTGGTGGAATCTTGGGGAGTTGTTGCTTCTCGTGGGCGTCAAGGAGCAGGTCGCGGCGTACGCGCGTGTGTACTGCCGACTGTGGATCCTGGGCATGTGGCCGCGCAGTATGTTCCAAGTACTCTCCATCTTCTACCAGTCGCAGCAGATCGTGCTGCCCACGACGGCGATCAACGGCGTGACGGTAGCGCTCAACTTCTTCCTCGCGTCGGGACTCACCCACGGCTCGTTTGGGTTACCCAAGCTCGGCTTCATCGGCTGTCCACTGGGTACGACGATTGCAATGTGGGTGCGACTCGTTGGATACTACTACTACATGCACGTGCACCGCAAGTTCGATCGCAAGACTCACGCGCAGTGGACGTGGCATCGTCGTTTCCTCAAGATGAGGAATCTCAAGACACTGATGGCCATCGGCTTCCCTCTGGCGGCCGGCAACTTGTTTGAGAACGCGCAGCTCCAGACTATGGCGTTGTTTGCCGCCAAGATCGGCGAAGTCCAGCTGGGCACCCACAATTCGATGATGGAGCTGTTCTTCTTTGCCACGAGTCCCATTTACGGGCTTCTCGACGCCTCGATCACGCTCATCGGCAAGCAACTGGGCGCTGGACACGCATCGCTGGCTCGTGCACTAGCGAACCTCTCAGGTATTTGCATTGGCGTCGCTGCGATTGTCACCTCTTCGATCATGGTAATCTTCCGTCAGCATCTCGGACGACTTTTCTCCGACGACCCAGCCGTGCTACTGCAGTTCCAGGAGATCGTGGCCATGGCGGCTGTGGGCTATGTCTTCTTGTCGTTCTTCTGCTACGCGATGGTACGTCTCTCTCTTTCTAATCAGCTTCATGATCAGTGCTAATGTGGCTTTTTGGATGTGAGTAGATCATCCTGGAAGCACAAGCGCGACCCGTGCCTATCATGATCGCGTTCATCGTCGGTTCGTGGGGCATCGGCGTGCCCACCGCTTACGTGTTGGGTCTATGCCAGGGCCGTCAATGGCTCATGGGCGTTTGGATTGGTATGATCCTCGGATACTTGGTCACGTCGGCCATCGGATTCTACCACGCGTATTTCAAGACAGACTGGGCGCTGCAAGCACAACTTGCCGTGGAGCGATCCAAGGAAAAGAAGACATTGGAAGTCGACGACGTGATGGAAGACACGCCGCTGCTGTTGCCCAAATGAACGTGTACTAGTATCACCCTCTATATGAAAACCACTCTACTAAACTACGACAAACGCTAACACTAATACATGAAAACCTCATTCAGTACGTGCCTTCTTGTGAGCGGAGCGCAGCAGCGTGACGGCAGAGTGCCACTTGAGTCCTTCCGTGTCGCGCTTCATGCCGTTCTTGGTCACCGAGTCCGCGAACAGCTCGCCTCGCACAGCGTTCAGCATCTGATCCGCTTCGATCTCACTCGGCGACTCCTTCCACACACCTCGTTCTTGGAGGCGCTGCTCGACGAACTTCATGAGGAACTTGAGGTCCGAAAGCCGCTTGCGGTTGTTGGGAGTCGAGATGTCGCTCGTCTGGATCTCGCGCAGCGGCAGGAAACCCATTTCGCTGTCGCCGCAGCACCACTGGCGCCACATCAGCTCCACCGAGATCCTGGGGAACTCGTACTCTTCTGGAAGGTTGTGCCACGCGTTACCCCACAGATACAGTCGTCCGCTGGTGGCTGGCGTCGCCTGGATCGTTGGAGGTGCTGGTCGTGGCGGCCACTGCTGCGGCACTGGCGGCGGTGGCGTCACGACGTTGGGCCGCATGGGCACAGGCTTCGCAGTAGGCCGTACGACAGTAGTCGGAGCCGATGGTGGCAGCGGAGGAGGACCAGCGAATGGCCGACGCACTGCCGCTGCCGCTTGAAATGGGGGTTGCTGGGTCGATTGTTTTGGCTGTTGGGGCTTTTTCGCAGGCGGCACTGGCGTAAATGGAACCACTGGTGCCTCACACTGAATCACATCGTCCAGCATTATCAGCTGCAGCGGCGCTGGCGTCACCAACCCCGACTCAACGCTACTCGTTGCATTCGCCTCCGTGGTCTTCGGCGACTTGCTCTTCGCCACCGTCGGGGGCGTCACCAACCCCACTTCCTCCACTCGCACCTCACCTTCGCCGCCTTCTTCCTCATCTGCTGGACGCTTGCGCTTACTGCTTCGTCCCTCGACTTCCATTGCCGCGCGCACCGCCGCTTGCAGTTGCCGCGTCGTGAGCACCATGGGCGTGCGCTCCGTGGCGTCCAGCGCCTGCACCACCCGCGCCACGATCGTGTCCGCCAGTCCGTCCATGGCGCGCGTCATCGTCTCCAGCGCCGTCTCCATACGCATCAACCGCGTCTCCACACTCGCCATCTCCATCTTCGTTTCTTGGTTTCCCTTTGCTTCTTCTCCTAATGAAATCCCCACGCTGTTTTGTTGGTTGCCTTTGTCGTCACGTCGTGCAGACAGAAATGTTGGGAATGATGGCTTCAACCAGCGTTAGTATACACGTGGGTGCACATTTTCGTTGGACTGTATCCGGATACTGGCGATCTCGGCTGGTATACGACGTATACTATACGCATTTGGCATGATGACTTCGTGCGTTGGGGCATCTCATTTCGCCCACGGTCACACGCAACGCGGGAAGAAGAAGGAACCCACGTCACCTGACGCATTTGCTATCGGTCTTCGTGACGACGGAAGATGGCGACGGCGCTGCACGGAGGCTGGGAGCGCGTGCGCGACTCCCACGGACGCGTCTTCTACGTGAACCACGCGACTCGCGAGGTGAGATGCGGTCTGTAGCCCCCGCAATCCGCTCCAGCGTACTGACTACTTCGTGGCATTGTGTGAACTTTAGACGTCGTGGCATTTGCCCACGAGCGAGCCGCTGCCGCCAGGATGGCAGGAGATGAAGGACGCTGAAGGACGCGTGTACTTTGTGGACCACAACACGCGCACGACCACGTGGTTGGATCCTCGTACGAAGCCCGAGACCGCGGCCAGTAGCAACGGCCGTAGTGTCCACTCGAATCAGCAGTCGCCCGTGCAAACGGCGCCGGCGCCGGCGCCGCAGAGCAAGCCCAAGCCACGTGGTACATCAACGTATGAAGGACTAGGCCGTATTGGAAACGTGCCGGCCACGGAGTCGTTCTCGATGTCCCAGTACGACCAGGAAAGCAGCACCGACGACCCGTCCCTGACCATCGGACTGCCCAGTTCGGGGATTTTGGACACCAACACGTTTGCGGACACGTCGATGTACGCGCGTTCGTTGTCGGAGGCCGAGGAGTCGGATCTGGAGCTTCCACCGTCGCCCACGGGCTTCAGCGACGCCGGCAGCGAGTCGCGGTCCACGTTCAGCGCGAACACGGCGTCCATGGAGCCGTTCCAGCCCAGTCGAAAGTACTACGCGCCACTGCTGGCGCCCGACGACTCGACGCCGCTGTGTACCCATTGCAACACCAAGTTTGGCGTGCTGCGACGACGCGTAAGTGGCACTGTTTCGCTTTCTTGTGGCGACTGTAGGGGACCATAATACTGATACGACTCGTGACTCATTGTAGCACCACTGCCGACTTTGTGGAGAGATCTTCTGTGGCGAATGCACGTCGAACAAGACGGTTCTGCCGCTCGTGGGTGCGGTCTACGAGCAGAAGGTGCCTGTCTGCGTGCGCTGCAGTCGCAACGCTGTGGCCGGAGACTTCATCAGCATCGTCGGGCTGCGTCGCCTGCTGGCTGATGACTCCGTCAGTGCCGCTGACGTACGTCCTATCTTACTGACCCGGCTGGAGGAAGATGCGGAAATTAACTGATATGCTGTGCTGAACTATGATAGAAACAAGACCAGTTGCTGCAGCTCGCGAGTGCGTTCAAGGCCGGTAGGGAGGAGACGCTCTCGGGCATGGGCCAGCATCGCATTGCGCAGCTCAACGACATCGAAGCTGCTGGAGGGGTCGCGTCGTTCTGCGATCTGCTCAACACCAACAGTGAAGAGCTCCAGAAGGCGGCGTTGGAGATGCTCGGCAGTCTGATGGCTCTCCAAAACAGCGCTGGAAACGAGATCGCGGCTGGTGATGCGTTCGTCCAGGCGAATGCGTGCCCGCTTCTCGTGAAGATGATGGGAAGTCGCGTACTCGAGGCGCAGCACGGTTCGTCGCTGCGTCCTGACGTCGAGAAGAGGGCGTTGCGGCTCTTTTTCCACGTGTGTCGGTCTCCAAGTTGCCAAAACGCGTTGCGTGCCGCTGGTGGCGGAAACCGCCTTCGTGAAATGATCGCATCCGACTCGCTCTCGCCTGTGGATATTCGCATCGAAGCTGCTCGGTGTCTGAAGAAGTACGTGCTCGACAATCCGGAGAACATCGAGGAGCTTGCTGAACAAGGCAGTATCCCGATGTTGGCAAGCCTCTTGGAGGACTTGTTGAAGCTGCGAGCGGACACTGTAGTTCGAGATGACTATCGCGAAAGTGCGGTTACCTCCGCGATGGAAGAGGAGGCCTTGGACGGGACGTTGGAGGCTATTCTCACGACGTTGTGTGAGTGTATGCACCTCCTCGACCTTCAACGGATGACCAACGGGTCCATGGTCGGAGCTATCGGAGGTGCTGCGCAAGTGCCCCGCGCATCGATTCCATCCTTCGTGTCTGTGCTTCGGCGACACGATCACCGGAACCGCATGCTCTCGTTCCAAGTGCTGCTGCGAGTATCGCAAGAGCTATCGTTTGTCGTCACGTTGCCCGACCAGCCCGAGTTCCTCAAGGAAGTACTCATCTTGGTGGATCTCGAGGATGACTGCGCGATTGTGGCCGAGATTCTCTACAACGTGTGCGCGACGTGGACGTCAGCCAACCCTCAACCAGAAGGCATCGACATTTTGCGGTTGTTGCACGAGCAAAATGTTGTCCAGCTCATCGTCGACAAGCTCAAGGGCTGCGTGGTCGGGCCGAACCAGTTCACGGGCGAGATCAACTTCCAGAAGAGCCTCATCGGCATCATCAAGTGTTTCACAGATCGGCCACATGGAGAAGCTTACGTCGACCTCATCGAATCGTTGGACTGCGTGCCAGCGCTGTCGGCGTTCTTGCTGTCAAGAAAGTCAACACTAATTCCGTTCGCTGCGCAGGCGTTGATGAACATGTGCGAGCACAAGCCATCGCTCTTCGGAAACCTAGCCGACGACAAGAACGCGTGTGACTTTTTCCAGCGCCTGCTCCAGACTCCTCCAGATGAGAATCGCATTTCTGGTCTGCGCTTCTTCCGTGCACTTGTCGAAAGCGACCGCGCAGTCCCTGTTGGTGTGCTGGACACGCTCTTCGTCCTCGCCGGCGGTCGCGACCCGAGACTGCGTGCTAGCAGCTTGAGTCTCTTGGGCTTCATCACAGGTATCGACTCTATGGACGACCTCGCACTGCCCATTGTCGAGCCAACGGAACCCGAGAAAGTGCAGCTCTTCGAGAGATTTCGAGACCAAGTGTCGAGTGCGGCTCACTTCCCCGGCTTGATGACTTTGGCGATCACTCAAGATACCCCAGACGACGTTCGCCTGGACGCACTCCGCTGTCTCCGCGTTTCTTTTGACGGTGGAATGGAACTCATGTCAAGAATGATCGACCAGGGTCTGCTGCGTGGCTTCTGCACATGTTTACGTCGATGGACAGTCGCCTACAAGGTGCTGGATAGCGCTACGAAGCAAACAAGCTACACCATGCTCAAGCTGCTTCACGTCGTGCTCAAGAGCTCGGTGTCTCATGTCGCGACGCAACCAGGAGATGACGTCAAGAGTGTTGTGAACGCGGTGACGGATTACCTCGTTGCTGGTCCGACAAGTGAAACGCGAATGGCAGCGGGTGTCGGCATTGTGCGGGTGTTCATCGGCCACCGTGTTTGGAAGGACTGCTTTCTGTCGGAGTACACGGTGGAATCTGCCACCACCGGACTCGAGTTCATGCACGCGCTCGTTGATGTGCTTCCGAGTTTTACGTCGGCTGCTGCTGCAGCAGCGGTGAATTCTGAAGAGGGCGACGCCACCCCAGCTAACAGCCGAGCGCGTGCAGTCTTCGACGACTGCTTCCACGTGTTGGAAGAGCTCATTCATGAGATTTCGAATGCATCGATCGCGAACATGGCTATCAGCGCAGGTGTCCACACGGCTTTGCTTCAGCTCCTTAAGCGCCACGCAAAGTTCGAGACATCGACGGTCATTCGTATCCTGGAAGTGCTGAACGCTCTCACGCAGAATCGCCGCATTCGTCTTCTCGCACTCGAAGCAGGACCAGCGCTGAGCGCGCTCGTGGAGATCTACGAGGACACCCATGCCAGATACAACACACTCGAGCCGGCCCAGCAGCAAATTGGTCGCCTTGCTGGACGCATCATCGTAAACCTGTCGACCGATCCATTGGAGTTCCGCAAGACGCTTTACGACCACCGCTTAGTGCTACCGCGCGCTATCATCCAAAACGTGGAGTCCCCCGCCGAAGAGGTTTCGATGATTGCCGAGGAAGTCGTAGCGAATCTCGTGGATTCAGACTTCGCGACGTGTCCGCTGTGGGTGGATCTTGTCGAGAGTGCCAACATCGAAAAGCTTTTCCGAGTCATGGTGGTCGCCAAGCGACCGTACGTGCGGGTGACCGTGGCGCGAAAGCTCACGGAAGTCGTCTTCGCGCAGCCATCAAAGTTGACGGAAGGACTGTCACCGATGGAGCGCAGCACGCTCGTGACGATGCTGACGGATTTCTTTGTGGATTTAGATCCTCGCACTTCCGTCGTCGGTTTGCTGGCGCTCGCATTGCTGCTCAAGAACGACACCACGTTTGATGAGGAGCAAATGCGACGTGTCGCCGTTGATGGAGCGGTGTCACTGGTCTACTGGATGCAAAAGGGAACGGAGCGCCACCAAGAGAACGCTGTCAACCTGCTTCACGATGCTGTGAACGAAGAGATCCGGAAACAGTTTTATGAACAGGTCAAGCTTGCCGAAATTCAGCGTGACGTGTTGTTCGTGACGATGATGGGCCAGCAAATCGTGGACACCAAGATCACAACGAATGCCAGTGGAGTGTTCAAGCGCTGCGATTTGCTGACCGGCTTCTTGGCGACAATGGACGCGTCTTCGCTGCCGCGTGACGTCAAGGATCTACTCATAGAGATCACGGAGTACTTTTTGGGCTTGCTCAAGGCCAAGCAGCGACCAGAGCTGCGCTATCTGCCACAGATTCTCCAGTTCCTGATCAGCCAGGCGCAGAACAAGGAGTTGGGAGTGAAGCTCGTGAAGAAGGGCGCGATCGAGACGGTGATGAAGCTCATGGAGGAGCAGAACACTGACGGTGACGAGACGGACGACGGTGGCAGCGACGAACTCATTCGAGCCACGATTCGATCGGATGCCAAGACCCTCTTGATCATGCTTTTCGAGCACGACATCCAGCGAGTCGTGCGATCGAACGGTGTGCACACGCTACTGTCCGTGATCATTCCTGTGACCACCGAGCCAACCGTGGAGGACACGCAGAACGCGTTGGATCTGTTCGAGTCGATTCTTGGCTGCTCGGCGGACGGAAAGAAGGCGCTCATGGAGAGTGACATCTTCCTATCGAGCATGGAACGCGGCCTTTCATTGTTCGCGAAGGAATTGACAAGTGGAGAGCAAGACTACGTCAGCGCGGATGCTGCCAAGGTCGAAGTCGTCTCGCGTATCTGCTCGCTCGTGTTTGATCTTGCGAGTGTTTACGAGGAGCGCGAGCAGATCCTCCAAACGACCAAGATGCTGGAGCCGATTGTGGGATTCCTCGAGTGGTTCACCGCGTGGATCGATCGTGAGGACGCTACGGCCTCGGTCGACGAGGCGTCAGTGGTTAAGTACCGCCAGATCGTGAGTGCTGGCATTCCCCTTCTCGAATGCGCTTCCATCTCCAGCTTAAGTGAAGAGACGTCGGCAACAGACGCGAGGATCTCTGATAGGGTGTTCTCCTTATTCACGAGGATCATCCGCTGCTTCCCAACCCACCAGTCAACCGACATGATCGCACAGGCCTGTCAGGGTCTCTCCACGCTGCTCCAGAACGATGACGTTGTGGTGTCTTCGGCCACTGCTAGCGAACTCCAATCTCTGCTCAAGGTCCATGGAGTCGCTGGGCCCAAGACGTCGCAGTTCTCGCTGGACGTGATGAGCTCACTTGTTGATACTACGAACGCAGTGCACTCGCGGTCGTCGACGCCTCGTTCTTCTGATGACGAACATGGCACGTGGATCGTGGACTTGTCCCTCTACGTGCTGCTCGGCGCCATCGAGTTCGAGAGAGACGACCTCGATCTGATCGCACCACTCACGGCGTTGCGCCGTGCTTGTTCCAACTTCTCGTCCAGGTCGCATGTGTACCAACATGAACAGATTGAGAAGCTGCGAGCGGCGCTCATCCAGATGGGCACGCTGCCACAGTTTCGAGCGTACAGGACGATCGCGCGCAAAATCCAGAGTCTGCTTGGCCTTGATCCATCCACCGCAGTGCCGTCGTCGACGGTGTTGGTGACGAAAGTGCAGCGTTCGGTCAGCAACGGTAGCAGCGGCGCGAAGACCGAGTACACAATCCGCTGTGTGCAGTGCACAGAGTCGGTTACCATTCCGATCGGCCAGAACCCCATGTCGACGACCTGTAGATCATGCCACCAAGCCTCTGCAGTGGAAGGAGGTGCTAGTGCTGCCCCCATCAGGACCCCCAGTCCCGTCCAAAATGGCCGCGGCCAAGCGCGAGTCGAAGAGTCGAGGGAGCCAGACACGACGCCGTTCCCGTGCGGCAACTGCAGCCGCGTGTTGTTCGTGCCGCAGGGTATCGAACTCGCTGACGTCACGTGTCCGCACTGCCGGTCGTCTCCTGTCGTGATCCGCAAATCGTCTGCGCAATCGTTGATCTCGTCCTCCGACGAGCCGCCAGCTGAGAACTCAGCACCACCACCGCCGTCGCGTTCGAACTCGGCGCTTCCTCGCACGCTCACGAAGGGCTCGTCCAGTCTCGACGTCAAGGACACGAAGATGGTGACGTGTGGCCACTGCAGCAAGCATCTCATCGTCAAGAGTAGTGCCACCGCCGTCAAATGTCCGCAGTGCCAGGGCGTTTCCAAACTCGCAACCAACACCAGTACGTTTCCCGTTCATGTGAGGCTGACGATTGGAATCGCTGTTGCTAATTGATTCTCTTGAATGTTGTAGCGCAAGAAGTGATGCGCTGCCAGAACTGCAGCACGCTGCTGAGTCTACCGGCCGGAGCCAAGGCCTACAAGTGTATGAAGTGTCTGCACACGACACGCTTGTCCTGATACCAAGTCGCTTGAAGATCTAGAGGTGCGAGCGTGCGTATTTTGTATGCTCATATAGATATTGTATGTCATTCTTCATGGTTAGCTCGTGCGTCCGTCAGACTACCACTTCAGTAGTTGGCTGGCTGTTCACTGTCTCTGTCTCTCTCTTTATCCACATCAAGTCGTCGAGTCCATGAGTCGCAGCAAGTCGTCGTCCTCGCGTTTGCTTCCACTCTTCGCCCCATCGTCGTCATCATCTCCAAACTCCTCGCGCAGTGCATCGGTCTCTTTGCGGTCGCTGCTCGCGTCGATCCAGATCGTCGGCACCTCCTTCTCATCGTCGTCATCATCGCCGCCCTTGGCTCGCGACGTATCATCAGGAAACAAGTTGATCTTGAAGGACCGGTCCTCGACCTCTTTCGCCGACGCGCCCAGCAGATCCGCGAGCAAGTTGAGTCCGTCGCTGGCGGTGGCCTTGAACGCCTTGTGGGGCTTGGTCTCCGCTGGACCCTTGGCGCCCGCCAGCTTCGCGCCAGCAACGACGTCCTTGGTGGACTTGCTGGCCGCTGTCGCCACGCCCTTGGCGTCGGCCTCGTACATGTTGAAGCCCAACTGCGAGTTGCGCTGCTCTCGTTCCAGCACGGGCGTGTCGGGTGCCTCGATAGCGTCCTCGGCCGACGCGATGGCGAACTTCTGCTCCTCGTCCAGCGTGCCGTCGTCGTCGAAGTACCGCACAGTGCCCGGCACGCGGCCGCCCGTGGCCGTGAGACCGTCGTAGCGTATCGACAGCGTGCCGTCCATGGCCTGGATACCGTTCTGCAGGAAGAGCGAGACCTTGATGCGCGTGTCCTGGAAGAACCGACACAAGTACTGCTTGAGCAGCGCAAAGTCCGCGGCACTCAGCGAGCCGAAGGTCTGCGACGTGAGCAGAATGGTCTCGTCCACGAGCCGCTTGGCGTCGTCGGCATCAATCAGCGACTTGGTGTTGGCGAGGTGGTTCATAGTCACTTGGAGCAGCTCGTCGGCCGATGAGCAGCTCAGGATCTGGAACTTGAAGCCCATGCGCATGAGATCGTAGAGCTTGTCCATGCTGTTGGTGTTGAGCCGCATGATGGACGAGTGCGCGAGGCGGTCGAAGATCTGCCGCGTCGCCAGGTTCGAGTACATGCGGTGCGGCTTGAACAGCTCGGCCATGAACTTTTCGTTGTGCATGGTCTTGAGAATGTCCTCGAGCACCTTGGAGCTCTTGTCGCTCGGGATGTTCTGCGCCTTGAGCCGCTGGTCCAGCACGTAGATCATCTCGGCGCCCATGTTGATGATCAGCAGCGGCATCGTCAGCAGCGCGCCCGCCATGTTTGCCTCTATATACTCGTAGTGTCGCTTGGCGTCCTTCCGGCTTCTGTCGCTCGTCCGGCTCGTGGATCTTGAAAGGTTGCGAAAGGCCGCTTCGAAGGAATAGATCAGTTAAGAACCTCGTGATATAAACTCCATTGATATAGAACCGCATGGGGTACAAAACCAACATGGCTACATTTGCCGCGAAAGGGCGCCTGTCCGCCAGACAGCCTCTTGCACACCACACTCATTGATGTAAATGGAGCGCCAGCAGACAGCAGGAGCGGCCACGACCACAGGCGCGGCCACGAGCCCCGCGCGTCGCTCGCTGTGGCCAGCGTTGTCACTGGCATTAGACTTTGCTATCATGCTGATGATGGTGGCGCTCGACGTGCGCGACCTGTGGTACAAGACGCGCTGGATCGGCCCCAGCGACTCGTACTCGTTTTCAGCCGTGGCCTCCCAGTCACTGCAGCCACAGTCATCCCTCGCAGCGGCCATCAGCTTCAATCGCTCGATCGACAGCCACATATTCCTGCCACGCCATTCGGGCTGGAGCTCCTTCCTGTCGAAATGCGACGACGTGCTGCCTTTCTCCGACAGCTCCTTCTTCCTCCACGCCATGGGCATCAACTGTACACTTGGTGCCGCTGCGTCCAACAACAGCGTCGTCGTGTCAAAGCTCGTTTTCTCTGGCTCAGTTCGTGCCGACTCGCTCGCGTGGGCCGCGTGCCGCCTCCTGCGGAACGACCGCAAGCCTGTGATCTGCAGGTCGCCCGTGACGAAGAACATGGCACAACGTTACAACATTGCCGAGACACAGGCGCAGATCCGATTCCCGTCGCGTGATAGTGACAAATACGAGTTCCTGAGGTTCAAATCCACGAGTCCTCCGACGCTTCTGCCATATACAGACGCCGAGAGCGAGCTGCTGGAGCTGCTGGATGTGATCTCTCGCAGCGGCGCGTCACTCAGCCGCACCACTTGCGTCGAGGGCTTCGAGTACCAAACCCCAGGCCACTACACATCCACGATCTTCGGCTGTGGCAGCGCCACACGCTTTGAAAGCTCGTTCGCCGGCCACTTCGCCACCGACTTGGCCAGTCTCCAGCAGAACAAGGCGTGGCTCACAGGCGACGCGCTGCAGGTCATGGGCATGGCGTTTCTCATCCGCCAGAACTCGTGGGCTCTCTCTCGCGTCTCAGAGCCAGGGGACGGGACAGTTCTACTCGAAAACGGCACGCTCATCAACTTCTCGTCCTCGGGGATGCTCTACACACTCACTGTCTTCATCGACGCCGTGCTACTGGTCGTGAACCTCGTGAGTAGCATGGAGATCGCGCGGCTCGTGCTGTGGCCGTTGCTGCTCGAGATCTGGACCCGCAAACCCGAGGAGCGACGCGTGGGCACCAGCCAGGCGCCCTTTGCCTTTGAAGACTACCGTGCCATCCTCACGTGTCCGCTGTTCCGCAGCACGCCACTCGCCATCCTCATGCTGGTCTCACAGTCGCTTTCCTGGATGCTCGTGCTGCCCAACTCGACCATCTGGACGTGGACCGAGTCGCTGCAGGGCAAACTGCAGGCGTACTTGTCAACGCTTCGTATCTGGGTCGTGCCACTCATCCTCGTCAACATGGGCTGGAACGTTGTCGTGTATTTTTCCGAACGCCTGGCGTTTGCTGTGACCTCTCGCGCCTACGTGACCGTGCTCGAAGTGCTCTGCATCACCTCCATCGTCGCCTACGCCAAGCGTGCGAGCGTGTTTTCCATCGGCAGCGTCAAGTACGCACTCGATTTGCAGCGCAACGCCGACTTGCAGACGTTTGAAAAAGGCGGGTTCATAGCGTTTGGCAATGGGTTCCCAGAGACGCTCGAGGCGCAGCAGACAACGTCGCCGGCCATTCTCTGGACGATCTACGGCCCACTGGCGTCGATCCTCGCGTGGAGTATCGTGGGTATCGCGCTGCGAATGGTGCTGCGGTACGTCTACTACGCGTGGTGGCATCGCGTCCCCACTGCCGTAAGCCGCACGGGCTCCGTTAACATCATCAGAGCACCTGGCAGATCCAATAGCGCCTCTGTCTCGCCAGAGAACGCGTCACTAGAGCCACCGCCACGATACAAGCGACTGCCCATCGAGACGCTGTTGAATTTGCCCATTCGAGCTCGCAGTTTGATCCGCAATTCATTTTATATGGAGGCCAGCGTCAAGCAGAAGAGCTTCCTGAGACCGTCGTGCTACGTGGAGCACGGCATCGTCATGGAACACCACAAGCTGCGCACACGGCAGGGCTTCTTCGGGACGATCCGGTACTCGACCGACGCGGAGCTCCACGCGATGCCGCCACCGGACACGGAGGAAGACCGAAGCAATAATGAACCAGTTCCATTCAACAGCAACGAAAGTGTGCGGCAGGCAGAGGCAGCAGCCATCAAGCTTCAAAAACGCAAGCGTGTGCTCACGCCGCTCCGTTAAAATGTCAACTAAACTACTAGGCTCTGTCCGCGGCTCGTGGGGTCTTCTGCGGTGACTTCTGAGACTGGTTTTGATCTGTTGCCGTGCTGTCAGGGTCGCCGCCATGGCCGAAATGCGGTTGCAAGTGGCGTTGATCAAAGTCGCTCCACGCGTCGCGGATCCACGAGGCCTCCTGTTCGCTGCCAGGCGTCAGCACGAGCGGCGCCTGCTCCTCTGGGTTGCGCAGTTCATGGTGAGCTTCACACGTATGCGCGAGTCCCAGACACTGGACCAGCGGGCCCATCACCACTGTGAAAAGCTACCATACAAACAAACACCTCAAGCATCAGACGCGACACTTAGTGGGACTACAATACTGACCAACTTACGATGGTGGTGCAGAGCACCGTGAAGAGCGTGGCGCTGCGGATGATCGCCGAGTGGTCTGTGTTGCCTTTGAGCCCGTGAACGTTGAGCGCAAGCGCAAAGGCGATGGCTCCGCGCAGTCCTGACAGCCAGATCACGACCATGTATCGGAACGGGATCGGATGCACGCGCCACAGGCCAGCGGCGTAGCACAGCGGGAACGTCGTAAGCGCACGCACGACGAGACACACGGCGAAGCTCACGACGATGAAGCGCCACTCCCACGTAAACGTATCGGAATCTAGACCAAAACCCACAAAAAATAGAATGCATCAGCAAAAAATTCGACCCTCTGTCCACTTGCACATAAAAGGGAACACGTACAGGCAAAGAGACTGAGCCCGAGGTAGATGAAGATGAAGTTCTCGGCGAGGAACGCCATGGTCCGCAGCAAGTGCTTGAAGGTCGTGGCGCTGGCGTGGGAGACGTTGTGGAGATGGTAGTGGTGGATGAACGCGTCGCTGAAAAACACGGTCAAGTGGCCGCTCAGATGGAAGAACTCGCCGGCCAAGTAGGACGCGTACGCGAACAGCAGCAGGATCGAGATCTCGTAGGTCGGGTGCTGCTTCAGCGCGTCGTCCGAGTTGCGTAGCAGATACGCAGACGAGTAGCCAACGGCCGCTGCTAATAGCATGGACCCAGCCCCGATGCCAGCGAGGGACGCCAGCATCTCCAGACTGCTGCTGATCGAGACACTCGTGTCCTTGCGCAGCACGTTCTCCTGACAGAGATTGAAGATCGCGACCGCTAATCACACAGAGTAAACGTTAATACTGAAAGCTGTAGCGTCTTACAAACCGAAGCTCACGCACTGAAGGCGTTGTTGAGTGATCGCTCGCCGAAGACGAGCTCTGGCAGCAGCGACGGCACGTGGCTCTTCCGCAGCACGAGCTGCGTCGCGATGGGGTCAATGGCTGAGATCAGCGAGCCGTACTGTAAGGCCTCCGCTGGACTGAGTGCTGTCGCGAGCAGCGATGTATGGCCAAGCCAGTACAACGCAAGGGCGATAGCGACCGTGGAGAGCACGGTGCCCACGATGCCGAGCAGGAAGCTGTCCCAGAAGTTGGCGAAGAAGCCACGGTGCTTCATTGTGAAGCCGGCGTCGAGGATGATGGGCGGCAGCAGCCCGAAGAAGATGATCTGCGGGTCCAGACCCACGTCCTTGGCTCGCTAGATGCGTGCAAAACGTGATTTTTACGCCAGTTTATATGAGCTAGTGAGTGCGTGGGGGTCACGTACGTCTTTCGAGATGAGTGTGAGCAACAGACCAGCCTGAAGACAATAGAAGCTTGTTAGTAAGTGGTTGGGTATGAGGAGAAGCCATCTACGTACGAAGATGCCGAGCACGATGGCCCACGCGGCGGCCGAGAGGTACGGTACGCTCTTCCTGAGATCGATGGCGTAGGCGACGCGCACGACCGCCAGCTCCAGCAGCGCACACATGAGCAGCTCACCGCCGATCAAATGCTGCCGCTCCACAGGCAGCTCCACGGGCACGGCGTCCGGCATGACGAGAGAGAGAGGCAAGATGATAGAGTGTGCTCGAGTCAAGGCGGCAACGTGAGTCTTGTGGCAGTTGAATACTAGTAGCTGCAGCCTGACGCCTCGTCCCGTGGACTTTCTCACAAGCGGAAGGATCACTGATCAACTTTCACGACCGGATTTGGAATGACAGGTCGTCCAGTCGACGGCACTAGTTACGCTACGGGATACACGATACGACGCGTGGACTTTGGCCACGGAGATCGCCAGGATCGCCCACTTCCTCAACCTCTTCGGCTCTCGACGCAACCGCATCGCGCCTACATGCGCATGGCTCGCCCTCAGACGAGGAGAAGCCGATACCGGTAACCAACCGGTAGCGGAGCTGCTGCAATGGTGGCGCGCTTTGGCAAGTTGCCTGGGCTGCAGCGCGTCCGAGAACGATATTCTCGTGGCTATTCAGGCGAAGCCTCCAGCGGAAACGACGGAGGTGGTGAAGCCTCGCTACGGGCTGCGGTCGGTGCGAGTCGTGGGTATCCACAACCTGAGCGACGCGGCGGACCACGAGCCCACGAGCCTCAACCGAACGATGCAGGTGTCGAGGCAAGCGGCATATTCCAACAGTAGCCACTACGCTCTGCGTCAGGTGAGCCTCGCAGTGCACGACGGCCATCTGAAGCGGAACGGTCCGAGCACCCAAAACCGCTTTTTCCTCGGTTATCTTCAACATCGATGGGAGTGATTCTGAAAATTTAGGTTGGAACCCACGTTTGATCTTTCCAGAGTGATGGTCATGCTGAATCAGAGGGGACGATCAATCAGCGAGGAGGTCAGGTGGTGTGGCTCCGTCTCTGCCAAATTGACTTCGTCATTTCCTAGCATCCAAAGACACTCCGAGCGTCGCAGCTCCTGGGCATTGTCCGCTCTCTGTGTTTCTCTGCCGTCCCCATCCCCACACATATAACATCACACGGCAACATCAATCGCCAATCTCCAGCATCAATCAGTCCACCTCTGTAGAATCAATCAATCATGGACGCTGACGCCGACCTCGACCTCGACAAGCGCTGGGCGGGCGGCGAGCTCTTGGCGTGCGCCGTGATCCAACTGCTGCTCGTGCACGTGGCCTACCGCATCGACCGCCGCCAGGGCGCGCCGCTCGTGTCCACGTCCTCGTGGGCCATCATCCTGGGCCTCATCTGCGGCGCGCTGCTGTCGCTCGTGTCCGAGACGCGCGTGCACAGCGCCGGCCTGGATCCAGAGATCCTGTTCTTTGGGCTGCTGCCGCCCATCATCCTCGAGGCCGGCTTCAACACGCAGCGCAAGGGCTTCTTCTCCAACTTTTGGGCCATTCTGCTGCTGGCCATTGTGGGCACGCTCATCGCGACCTTCGTCACGGGTGGACTGCTCGTGTGGATGGGCCAGCGTGGCTGGATCACGCAGTTCACGGACGCCGAGGCCTTTCTGTACGGCTCGCTCATCTCAGCCATCGATCCCGTGGCCACGCTGGTCGTATTCAAGAAGTGCAAGGCGCCGTCGCTGCTGTTCAACCTCGTATTTGGCGAAAGCGTGCTCAACGACGCCGTCGCGATCGTCATCTTCACGCTATTCCAGAACTTTGTCTCGAGCGGCAACACGGAAGTCACGACCGGCACGGCGCTGGGCATGGTCGTGAGCCTCGTGACCATCGGGGTGGGCTCGGTCGCGCTCGCAGCCGCCATTTGCTACACGTCGGCCTACGTGCTGCACAAGTCGGACGCTGCGCTGCGCGACCATCCGACCTACGAGATCTCGATCATTTTGCTGTCCGCGTACGCCAGCTACGTCGCCGCTGACTTGTGCGCGCTCAGCGGCCTGCTGGCCGTGTTCTTCAGCGGCGTTTTCATCCGCCACTACCACATGTACAATATTTCAGCAGTCAGCGCGTCAGCCTTCGAGCACTTGCTGTCGACGATCGCGTTTCTCGCTGAAAACTTCATCTACCTGTACCTCGGCATCAGTGTCATCGCCTACCGCGCGTCGTTCGTCTGGGACTGGGGCTTCGCCTTCGGCAGCCTCGTCGTGCTGCTGCTAGCGCGTGCGCTGAACACGTTTCCGCTGTGCGCGGCCGCCAACTTCAGCCGCGCGGCTGAGCACCGGATTCCGTTCAAGTACATGGTCGTGATCTGGATCAGCGGACTGCGTGGGGCCATCGCGTTCGCCCTGGCGCTCAACATCAAGTCGTCCGACGCCGAGCACACGGCCATCCTCAAGAGCTCAACGCTGTTCACCGTCATCTTCACCACCGTGTTTCTGGGCGCCGGCACAGGGCCGCTGCTGCGAGTGCTAGGACTGGACAACGTCGACGAACTCGTGCTTCCTCCTAGTGGTCGCCTCGGACGCACGACGTCGGTCAAGTCGGTCAAGTCGGACGTGAGCTCGGTCGCCATGAGCCCCACGGATCCCGAGAAACTGCACTTGCTGTCCAGCAGCAACGCCGCGAGCAGCCAGAACCGCCGCACGAGCCAGAGCGGCGTCCACAAGTCGTGGGTCGGACTGGACGAGACCTACCTCAAGCCGATCTTCGGAGGCAACCCACGACCGCGATCCGACTCCACCGTCTCCATCTAATAGCACAGCCTAGTGACTGCGTCATCCACACTCTCTTCTTCTCTCCCTCTCTCTATCAATCTGTCGTGGTGGTGTCTTGAGTATTTTTAGGCCTCGTACAGGAACACGACGCCGTGCAACACGTGAAGGCAACACACACGAAAGCGATGGAGGGGATTGAGCCCCTGGGCTTCGACGACCGCGACGTGACGCTGCCGGACGTCGTGTGGGGCTGGCACGACGCCACCAGCCCCACTACGACCACAGCATCTCCTGCTGCAAGTGGCGGTCCGCAGGAGACGTCCGTGCTGGAGCTGCTGGGCCGAGAGAGTCTCGTGCTGCCCAACGTGAGTCAGCCGCCGTCGCCGTCGGCGTCCAGTCAGGACTCAGCTGACAGCCCCACGAGACGTAAGCGGTCAGCCGTGTCATCCTTCTTCCAGGGACTAAAGAGCAGCATGGGCAATGGCTCAGCAGCGTCGTCACAGACGCCAGTGGTGGAGCAGGCGCCGCCCATTCTAGCGGCGCTCGAGTCCGTCTCCACGAGCTCCAAGCGTCCGGACGACGGCGGCTCGCCCACGAACAGACCGACGCTGACGCCGCTGACAGGCGACTATCGGGACGTGTCAGCGTTCCGCTACAGCGTGGACAGCGTCCACTCCTCAGCCACGTTCACGTCGTCAGCGTCGTCATCTCCGACTCCATCTCCACCGAAGAATTCTCCGGACGGACGGACGCGGCACCGGATCCACTCGGTCTCTGGATCCGTTGCACCTCTGGATTTCCGGACGGATCCAGTGGCGTCATCTCCGGACTCGCCGACGAAAGGCCACAGTCGCCATCGGCGGTCCACCAAAACGACGATCCAGAGACACTCGCTGCTGGCTGCAGTGGGGCCGTCCACAGCGTATACCGCGGCTGCGACCGACGACCAGGAGGAGGAGGACGCTCAGGGTCCAAATCCGAATCCAGACATCTTGCACGTGAATGCCGGGACGCGACTGCACTCTCTGCTGGATGCCACGAGCATGACGACTGACAATCCGGATCTGGATCCAGATCCAGAGTTCCAACATCCAGTTAACGTCCAATCTAAGACGCCACGCAGCCTGCCACCCCTCGCGACGTCGCCTGGAAAGCCGCCGTCGACAACCAGTTCGTCGCCTCGCAAATTGCGACAAACGACGTCGGCCAAGGAAGCCACGCACGATGCGGATGACCTGCCTGTGTGTGCAGCGTGCAGCAAGCGCGTGCACCCGACGAACGCGTCGCTCGGGTTAGACGCTGCTCATGTCGTGCATCGTGCTTGCTTCCGCTGCGTTTCGTGCCAGGAGCCTCTGACGCCGGCCAACTTCCACTGGATCTCCCCAGGAATTGACGGCGCCCGTTTTGTGTGTACAACACACTACGTCGAGCGGCTCGAGGCCAAGCAGCAGAACCCAGAGCTTCATTTCGGACCGCTGGATCCGGATGTTAAAATATCATCCCAGTCCTGAACTGTTTCAGGTGTTTGTTGGTTGTTATCCATGAAGTGCGGTTTGCACCCATCAAGATCTATCCGGTCATCGAAGAAACACTGCGAACAGCAGCGGATGGCGCATCAAGGTGACGTTCGCCCCCGACTCAGTGACTGAGTCAGTCCGCCTGAGGCGGAAGCAGGCTGCGCGTCCTGATGTCCAGCTGGACCAATCGCAGACAAGTTGGCGATAAAGGTTGTCGCAGAAGCGGCGCAGCGATGTGCGCGTGGTGGATGACTCCGCGTGGACAGAAACAGGGTCACAGCGGAAACCTGCCACAGTGGGACGTCGCGGTACCTCATGGCATGTCGTGGGCATAGTGAATCCAAGTTGTTTCTTGAGATTGACGACGTCCCTGGTCCCGATGAGGTTTCACGAGCCTTGAATCACAGTGTTTGCCCCTGTCTGTCTGAAAGCCAAGGCAAGAGAGAGAGAGATGTCTCGGACTGCAAGGGTGGCTCTCGTTCCCTTCCATGGCTTCATTTTTTAGACCCACACCATGAGTGGCGTCAGCATTTCATGGCGGTTCGTGCGGGCCACGGATTGCGCGGGACAACAAACTTTTTCGAAAAATCCTGACGGCGGTGGGACGTCTGCCCTAAGGCTTCCTCGAGGCTGGAGACTCCACACAAAACAGCGGAATTTTTCCCTCCGTAAAATCCCAACAATCTCCAACGAGGGAATTTCGATGACTTTTAGCCCTAAACCCCGCAGTCGGCGTGTGTGTGGTGTGCGCTCGTCAGCTCGCGACTCACAAAGGGGGTTTTCTCTGGCACCGACAGCATTCTCAGCAGAGAGCGGCACTATCAGAGCGCAGATCGAAACGTGAAATATCGAGAACCGCTTCAACACCTTCGGTCTCCGGACGGCAACGCGGAACTGAGCAGGCGGCCAAGGTCTTGAGCAACCCAGGTGCCAGATATTCACGTGAATACTACTCAAGCTTGCGTCCAGTACGGCTGTACCGTCGTGGGCCACGAGTCGTGGCTTTGCATAGATGCAGACCCCGGTGGGTTGCCGTCTGCTCCGTCCGTGTATTACCTCCGTCTAATACAGCGAGTAATACACACATGTACTACCCGGTGTGGACCCACTGGCAGGTGAGACAATGGTGGCGAGGCCTTCACAAAATGTGAGGGTTGTGAATGAGTCTCATCGTGGATGAGAAAGTTGTTCATGCGAAGCGATGGTTGAGAACGTGGGCTGTGGAACCCAGGTCCAGTATCCGCTCTGCCCGAGGCGAACTGTGCTCAGCATGAAAGCGGCGACATCACCCGTCGTTGCACTCGTCGGGGACAGTGTCCAGTTCTCCAATGGAACGTCCAGAGCTTCTCAATCTGTATTATAAAGTTGCTGAACGGAGACTGAGCAACTGAGCCCAGCAATTCCAAATTCCAAACCACCTTCCATCGAAATACAGTATCCAGATACAGTACAAGACTGTAACAAAGTTTGTGAGTGTTTTTGGCTTGTGGAAAGAGCAGCACAGGTGTATCAGTCCCCAAATCCAAAGTTGGGTTCCCATGGTGACTTCGCAAAATTTGCCAACTGCAAAGTGGACCAAATCTGGAAAATACCGATTTGAGCGCCAGTAAAATTCACCTAAAACGATTGAAGACCAAAACCTATTCAGCCAATACATACTGGCACAGAGCGGCCTCAAGGACATTTCACTGTTCAGTCGGACACCCACGGCCAGATGGAGGGTAGGGCAAGATAGGGACAGACGGTCCTTTCGCTTGTTATCCTGCCAACAATGGTTGATCGCCCTTTCCGCCGTGCCCCTCTCGTGCCCAAGACTTGTCTTGGGACAAGAGACCTTTGCTCCACTTCGCACTTCGTCCATCGCGCCAACACCAACACCGACGTCGGTCGAGGAGGCGCCTCCACTGCAGTCATTTCCGTACGTGCTGGCTGCATCAACAGTCGTCGGTGCACCAACTTTCCAACAAAAAGGAATCGCCAACAGGACCAACCAACACACACAGCAACAGCCAACGCAACGAACATGGAGATCACCGTCCGCGTCGAAGTCCAGTACAATGCACCAGAGCACGCGCTCGTCCGCGATATGCTGCGCATGTTCCGCACGCCCGTGTGGGTACGCTTTATGGTGCGCTACATCTCGCCGCACCTCAAGAACTGCGCGCCCGCCAACAAGGACGTCGTCGAGAGCCTCAACCAGTGGCGAGTCAAGCGCGACTGCCCGACCTCGTGTGTTATCTGCATGAACGACATGACCGACGCGATTGAGTTGCCGTGCGGCCACAGCTTCCACCAGAACTGCATCGAATCCTGGCTCAAGATGCGCAGCACGTGCCCCACCTGTCGGCATCAACTGCCCAAGGCGTTTTCTGGATGCTACGCGGTGCGAACACTCAACTCGGCGCTGCTACTCAAGGACGAACAGCGACTAATGCCCAAGGACGAGATCCTCAACTGCCCCGTTGGCAAGGAGCCTGTGCGTGCCATCGTCAACGTAACACTCGGCCAAGTCTCAGAGGAGAACAAGCAGCAGCAGTTCCCGTGTGTGCTCAATGCACTGATGGCGTTCTCCAATGGCGAATTGTTCAGTGAGCTGGACGTCGACAAGATCGACTCCGCCTCCACGGACCTGCCTGCGGGCGAGGAGCCCACCGTACCAGTGGAGACGTTCCTCTCCACGCCGACGTCTAGTCCTACTAGTAGCTCCTCAGCTCCAGTCACAGGGCGACGACGACGCTGTGAGGAGACTTCGTGCGCAACGGCAGCGAGTTGCATGGCGCCGACGACGCGAACGAAGCGCGCGCGTGTGAACTAGACCAGCAACCCATTGACGTCGTATCTAATAGCCTGTACACTATAGTAGTAACACTACGTATCAATGAAGTCGTTGGCGTCTACGCCACCTCCCATCATGCTGCGTTTCCATCCAAGTTGGATTCCAACAAATATCGAAGAGGTCGAGTTGTTGTTCCATATTCGTCCAGCGATCCGTTCCGTAGAATCTGGATCGGCACGATATCTTGATCTCAAGCACTCGTCTGGACTGCATGGTCCGTGCCTTCCAGACCGGTCCGGACGAATCCAGCTTGGTCCGTGGAGGCGAGAGGTCTCAGCAACGGTCTAACTTCAGGCCAGCGTCTTCGTCTAGAGGCCAATGCAAACGGCGTGCTTCCATCATCGACCAGCTCTATTTCAACCAATCAGAAACTGAATACGTAGCGAAATCATTGAGAGTGACAGAGGTCCACCAACACTCTCACTTCGATGTGACGTCCGCGGCCCAATATGTGAGGGGGGAGAGACAGGCCCAGCAGCTGGACGTGGCCCGATGAGCAGCGCTGCGCAACGATTGTTCACGGCAATCGCATTGGCACTGGTGAGGTGGACGCCACACAGATGGCAGCTGTTGGTGTTGGTGTTGGCGTTGGTTTGATTCACCCCGCGTTGGTCTGAGTCGTAAATCTGAGCGGCCTTCTCCTTGGCGTGGTGTCGTGGGAAACATGAAGCCGAAGCGGCCTTCGAAAAGCGCGCTGGCGCAAGATCCATGGATGCTGGCTACATGCGCACTGCACTGGACTGTGCTACAGCATACTAGTACCTAGCACGCACGGGTATGAGTGTGCTCCATGGCGTACTGTATCCAGTGCAGTACAGTACAGTACCGCCAGCACGGTACATGTGCACGGGTTCCATGCCTGAGATTTCGAAGCCACGTCGAAATGTACGTTCCCCTCGTGGTGGATGCAAGCGCCTGTATTTGTATGTGAGACGCCCAACTGCGCGGTCCCAAACACAGACCGCCACGCCATAAAGCACGGAAACCTCATCCTGTATCATGGCCGCCAGTGGACTGAGTCTCAGCAGTCACATGATGCGGCATCAAGCCTGCTCCAGTCGCGGCGGGGGAGTCCCCCTCCACTGTGGAGGTCCACTGTGGAAGTTTCACCCCCATACATTGGTCGAGTCATCCTGGTCGACGGATGCACAGTCAGTCGGCAGTCAGTCAGACGGATCTCGAAGAGACGCGCCTTTCAACCTCGAGCCTCAGGGTCCCAGTCACACACAGAGTTCGTGACGCGGCGCATCGAATCGAATCATCTCCCAGTGCATCCAATTTGGATGGATTCGATTCCATATCAGCATCGAATCACAAAGTTTGTGACAAAGGTCGGGGTCAGACGCGAAGTCCACGAGGCCCACCGTGCCACCGTGGGCCTTGTCACACAATGTGACTGTGCAGGCTCACGAGTCATGACAGCACAGAACAAACCGCATCGCCGCATGATCATTAATGGAGTTGCTGCGCCGCTACAGTACCAGAGAAGTCGTCCCACGCGCGGTTGTATCGTCTAGAAAGCCTTTCGCTGGAGGAGCGCGCGTCCGCATCGTGCAGCTCTGTAAAGTGTTACTTCCTCTGTACGGAAATTCCTGCAACAAACGCAGATCCAAAATTATTTGAGGATGATCCCTGTTGAATTAGACAATGCGGATTGGACGAAAAGAAACCTACAGATCTCATCTATCCAATGAAACCCTCTACCGATGCTAGATAGGGTTGGTTTGTGTGCCACAGCAATTCTCCGAAGACCGGTCGACTCCCCAAATTTGGTTTTACCCGCTGACGTCTCAAAAAAATTCAAAAAATTACGCGAGGACTACCTCCATAAAGCTTTTGCCAAGACGAACCCCGAGGCATCGATGTGGTGGGGATTTGGGCGTTTTTGATAGCAGCACGTTCGTCCAGAAGTTTCATTATTTTCCGATACAATCCCTAATGTAAGCCCATCACCGAGCAAAAACCTGTCTAATCGGATCGCATTTGTGTGGAGCTTCAAACAGGAGGAATTTGGTGTGTAGCGTACATAACCGTACGGAGGAAGTACGTATTGCAGACAAGGCGCCCAGCCACTTTCGCTGAAGGCGTTGAACTTGAAAGCCTTCAAAGTTTGGAGCTTTTCCGCCAGCAGACGACTGAGACGGGATCACTTTCAGCGGATTGCAGCTCGCGCCGCCGAGGGACAACGTGCACTCGTCAGCACGCCTCAGCAGCTTCCGGAATCCGGACCTCCCCAACTTCCGTTCGAACTGAGAAAGTCAGCGGCAAGCACACGGTGCGTGAAGTTGCGAAGTTGGAGACAGCTCTCTCCTTCCCTCTCTATCTCTCTCTCTTTGAGCAGTCAGCCGTCAGCCGACCGAGGCGATGGCCGACTGGAGGGTCCCTCTGCTGAGTAAGCCGACCTTTAGTCCTCTCTGGATGGGATCCGAAAAAAATCCAGGACGGATCGATCCAGCGGTCCAGAGTTCGCGCTCGTTATGTCTCAGCTTGTCCTGTAAACAAATCCATCACCGCATGATCCACAAGCATTTGCGCCTGGTCTCTTTCACCTCCGACGACATCAAAAGCCAAAATCGCATCGAAAGAAAAACACGAACAAAATGGTTCGGTTCAGATATGATTCTCATCAGACTCAGATCCACTTCAACATCAG
>JAADXB010000029.1:0-37194 GCA_023337495.1 Pythium diclinum | reverse complement strand
TCCAAAAGCTCCAAGACCACGACCTCTCACGACAAGAACAAGCGCCGCAAGAAGAAGTCCACGCCGCGACGCAGCGGATCGGCGCCGGCCACCAAGACGTCCTCCCCTCCCCCCACGGTCTCCTCTGCGACCACCCAGTCCTCATCCTCCTCTGTGTCGAATACGAGTCTCGCCTCCATGAAGAACAGCGCGTCCTCCGTGACGTCTACGACATCCCCGTCCAGTGGCACGCCCACATCCACGAAAGAGTGCGAGCAGTGCGGCAACCAGGCGCTGCTGGAGATTGGCGCCAACGCCAAGGCCGTCGCGAACAGTAAGAAAGTGGCCGCGGCTGCTAATACTGGATGTCAGGTCTGCGATTTCGTGACCTACCGAAAGTCACAGCGCCACTGTGTCCAGTGCGACCGCACGGGATGCGAGTTCTTCTGTGAATGGTGCGGCCAGGGCTTCCACGGCAAGTGCGCCAAGACGCGAGGCGAGCACGTGGACGCTGCGAATGGCTTTTGCTGTAAGAAGTGCGAAGCGGAACAGGCTGATGACGACGATGAAGAGGCGAATGAGATCAACGCCAAGTGTGGCGAGTGCGAGAAGCCGTTCAACTCGACCAGCGAGCCGGCAACGACGACTACGAGCTCCAAAGGCAAGCACGCGACTGCGAATGACCCGGAAAGCACGGGCTTCAAAGTGAACCAGAGCGTGCTCGTGGAGAACGACGAAGTGCTGTACAACGCAGTCATCACGGACGTGGACGCCAAGCACGAGCGCATTAAGATCCACTTCCTGCGGTGGAGCAAGTCGTTCGACGACTGGTACGCCATGGACGACGAGCACATCAACGAGAGTCTCGCGTGCGATTGCTGCAACCGGTGGTTCCATATCGGGTGTCTCCCTCCGATCAAGAGCTCGGGCAGATTCAAAGACACGACGTACGTGTGTCCGACCTGTTTAGACGACGCCAAGGGGTTCTACAGCGGCACGCGGTCCACGCAGACAGCGACTAAAGCCGCCAAGTCCAGTGTGTCCGGAACTTCTGGATCATCTGGATCGACTGGATCCGGAAACTCGACTGGATCGAATGGCGCCACCAGCACCAGCCGGCGAAAGACCAGCAACGCAGACGAGGCGTATGTGGCCGTGGCGACGTCTAAAAAGCGGTCGTCTAAACCCGTGGTCCAAAGTGACAGCGAAGACGATGACGAGCAGGTCGAGGAAGAACCCGAACCCGAGCGTCTAAAGTCCAAAGCGAATGCCTCGTCGAGTTCGAGTTCGAATTCGAATGCCAAGAAGAGCTCCTCGGACAAAGAGAACAAAAGCGACAAGTCGAAAGACGCGAATGCGACTGCGAAGAAGCGCAAGCGCGCCAACTCGAACGAGTCGGTGGCGTCGACTGGCTCGGACAAGAAGGCCAAGGCCTCTGCGGCTGAGGACAAGCCGGCAGTCGAGGCGAGTGGCAAGTCAAAGTCCAAGAAGCGCGAGCGGTCGACGTCGCGAGAGGAGCAGGAGGAGCTGGACGCGATCAAGGCTGCGACTGCGACGGAGACGGACGACAAGAAGAAGTCGGAGGAGAAGCAGAAGCAGACGGACGCGGAGGAGCAGAAGACAGCGAAGCAGGAGCCAGAAAGCGAGGCAGCGGCCACGGAGACAGCGACTGCGACTACGGATGCGGATGCGGTGAAGACGGATGAGAGCGTCACGGCGAAGGAAGAGACGAAGGTGCGATCACCAGCGCCTGCGGGGTCCGAGTCGCCGTTTTCGATGGACAAGCCGTCGATTAAGCGCAAGATCTCGGGCCACTCGGTGTCGGCGCTGCTCAACAGTCCGTCGTCGCCTCCGCGTGAGCCGTCCCGCGAAATCCGCAACTCGCCTGCGCTTCGGTCGCAGGACCCTCCGTCTTCATCGGTGCGAGTCAAGGTCGAGAAGGATCCGTTGTCGTTGCCGCCAGTGGCTGCGAAGAAGCCGAGCAACTCCCGTGCGAAAGTGTGGGTCACGGGCCGTGATGCGAAAACTGCAAAGGCCGCTGTGGCTGCGTCTTCGACTGCCTCGTCGTCAGCCGCTGCTCCATCTTCAGCTCGCAACTCGCTGAGCGCGTTTGATATTCTGCGTGAGGTGGCTGCTCAGTCGATGAGCGATGACATCGAGACTCCAGGAGGTCCGACTGCACCCGCTGCTCCAGCTCCTGCTCCATCCAGGAGGACACAGAAGGCCCGAGCCACGGCTGCCGAGCGAAGAGCCAAGGCCGAGAGCGACAAGGCAGCCGCCGCCACTGCTGCTGCGAATGGACGCGGACCTCCAGCCCCTGGCTCGTCGTCGTCTTCGTCATCGGCTCCGATTGGCGTGGGGATCCCGATGAACTCGTACGTCGACCTGCACTTTGCGATCCGCAAGGAAATGTATCTGCGCATCTGCCAACTCGAAGAAGAGCGACTCGTGGAGCGTGAGACGGCGCAGCTGCTGAGGACCATGATCTACCCAACGTCCGACAAGTTCCACGACCTCAAGTTCGTGTACGTCGTGAACAAGGATCTGTCGTCGCTCCAGCTCACCAAGCGACTCTTGGAGCTCGTGCCCATCACGGCGGGCGGCACCGCGCCGATCATCCCCGTGATGCCGTCGCGTCCTTCGCTCGCCAGCATGCAGTCGCTGCATCCTCCTCCTCCGTCGCTGTCGTCGTCCTCGAACCAGCCGTCGCTGCTCGCTGGATCGGGCAGCTCGTCGGCCGCGCCATCGCCAGTGCGCCGATCCACGCCGTCGCCCGCCCCCGACCAGCTCCGCTCGCTGCCGTCGCGCACGACGTCGCCTGCGATTGGCGAATTCCCATCCGAGTCCGAACGCGACGCCGTGCCCAAGCCGTTCCTCATGCTGCCCACGACGTCGTTCGGCGTGGCGTCGGCCATCGACCGCACGCGGTCAATGATGGCGTCCATGGCCGCGTCGCTGTCTTCGGTGACGGCGCTGACGTCGTCCATGCCGTCGCCGAAGATCGGACCGCCCATGCCGCCGCCGCTTCCGGCCAAGCTGCTCATCGAGACCATGCACTTGCACAGCAAGCTGCCGACGCCGACGCAGACGCCGTCGGGGTCCTCGTCCTTCACGTCGTCCGCGTCGTTCTCGTCGCTCGTGTCGTCCACGACGACCACCTCGTCGACGCCTCCAACGCTCTCGTCGCCTGCCGTCCCATCCCCCAAGCCGCCGCAGCCCGAGTGCGCTCCTTCTCTTGTGAATAATATCAGCACCAGTATCAGTAGTAATTAAAGTCGACAAGTGTAATTCTCATCTAAGGTAATCTATTCCGTTCATACCATACGAATTCGTGTTCTTCTTCTTCTTCTCCTCATTCTTCTTCGTCTTCTCACGAGTGCAGTGGCCCGTGGGCAAAGCCTCAGGCGTCCTCACAACCACGGCACGGTCTTCATCGTCGCGTTTGCAGTCTCTGGCTCCTCTGGAACGCCTGGCACCACCGTGCCTGGCTCGTAGTGTCCATTAGACGGCTCGGCCTCTCGCTTCTCGCTTCCTCCTCCGCCTCCTCCAGTAGTCGGCAGTACTTCAACGTCGAAGCAGCTACTGTAGGCCGCGCCGCCGTACTGCCCGCCCACTGTCACGATCTCCTTCTTGTCGTTCTTCTCGTCCCAGAACTTCCACATCCACACGACCTGGTACACGCCTGGCGCCGTGCCCGGAGGAACCGCGAACTCGCCCACGCAGGGGAAGGAGTCCCCAGCGCGTCCCGACTTCTCCTTGGTCGTACGGTTCGAGTACGTTTGTCCACAGACGCCGTCGTCGAAGTCGTGGCGGCGTCCGTCCAGCAGACGCTCGGGCGTGAGGTCGGACGTGTACTTGAGGTCCATGCGCGGCTGCTTGCTCCAGTACAAGCCCCACAGCGTGCCGCGTGCCGCCTTGTCCACAGCCACGTGGCCATTCGGCATGTACCCGAAGAACACCTTCTCTCCAGGCTTCACGATCACGTGCTTGTGGAAGCCCTGGTCGTCCGTGATCGCGCCGGTCTTGCACACGGCCGTGTTGGGCTTCGCATACTGGTCCTTGAGGATCTTGACCATGAGCTCTTCGTCGTGGATGCCCTGGCCGCGGCCTCGGTAGTTGCGCTGGTAGCCGCGGCACTTGCCGGCCGCGCCCTGGCCGCCGTAGATGTAGGAACTCGCGTGGTTGAAGACCACGTCGCGGTTGGTGTCCAGGCACTCGATCCACGAGTGCGCAGACGCACAGGCCACGAGCAGCAGCAGCGGAAGTAGAAGACGCAGCATCAGCATCTTGGATATGGTGCTCAGTCTTGGGTCTTGTGGTCTTGGACTTGCGGGTCTTGCGGCGGATCGGGAAATGCGAGAGGAAAGCGTTGGCGCCATTTTCCATACTGAGGTGATGGCGGCAGTGGCGGCTGGGCGCCTGGTTTCTCCATCGGCAACAACACTTTTTGGTTGAAGTTGTTGGCGAAATCGCCAACTCTTTGTGGGCCACACGAATCCAACATCAGAGTGATGGTAGTGGTGGATCCAAAGACGACAGGCGGCAGGAAGGCAGATGACGACGAAAATGCGGCGACCGGTCTCGCTGATCGCGGCGTGTTCGCTCAACCGCGTGATCGGACGGCAAGGGAAGCTGCCGTGGCGGTTGCCTTGCGACTGGTCGTTCTTCTGCGCTGCGACGCACTGCCAAGTGCTGATCATGGGGCGGCGCTCGTTTGAAGAACTGAGTCAGCCGCTGGCAGATCGCCACACGATCGTCGTGTCTCCCAGCCGAGCGGCGCAGGAGAAGCAGCAGAAGCAGTCGCCATCATGGGCTGGCGTGGCCGTCGTGTCATCTCTGGATGAAGCGATCGAGTTGGCGAATGCGGATGAGACGTACTCGGCGGCGCAGCGCGTCTTCGTCGCGGGAGGCGAGCGGCTCTACGGCGAGGCCATCGAGCGAGAGCTGGTGGAGAGCTGCTACGTCACGCGCGTGCACGCGCATATTGCCGACGGCGACACGTTCCTTCCCAAGTGGACGCACCGCTACCCTCGCATGCAGTTCGCGTCCAGCACCATGAAGACCAACGGCACCAGGTCAGTCGGCTCTGCCAGTGAAAGGATTTCTGTGGAATGTGACCTCTCAGATGCTAATTACTGCTTCGTGTCTTGATTAGCATTGGCGTTTGGACGAAATAGCTTTTCATGATAACTCAATTCAGTACAACTAGAGGTTACACTCATCAGGGTTACACTTGTCCGCCCCCAACCAGTGAATGGCTACGTCCGCCAACAACATCATCAATTCCTCCACGAAAATGGACGCCACGGCCGCCTCCGTCTCCGTCCCCGCGGCCTCTGGCGCAGCGGACGCCGCCAACGCCGCTTCGGCCAAGCCCAAGACCTCTCTGGACGTCTACAAGCAGAGCTTCCGCGAGTATCTGCAGCGCACACACGCCGTGGACAGCGACGCCGACCTCACGTCCCTCATGGCGCTGCTGCATGAGCCGCTGCCCGTGAGCTTCCGCGTGAACCTCCACCGCGGCGAGCAGGCGCAGCGCTTCATCGAGCAGCTCACGGGCACCGCCTTCCAGTTCCCACGCGACTCGTTCTTCCATGGCGCCATCGCCGTGAACCCGCCCACGCCTTTGGCCTGGTACCCACTGCCCAACGTCGCGTGGCAGCTCGACTGCGGACGCGTCGCGTTGTCCAAGACGGCGCCCAAGCACGCGGCTGTCAAGACCTTCCACTCGGCACTGCTGGAGGCTACGGACGCCGGCGTCGTGGACCGCCAGGAGGCCGTGAGCATGCTGCCCGTGCTGTTCCTGGACGTCCAGCCTGGTCACAGCGTGCTGGACATGTGCGCGTCGCCTGGCTCCAAGACCACGCAGGCGCTGGACTTTCTCACCAGCGGCAACGGCAACAACCGCGGCATGGTGGTCGCCAACGACCTGGACAAGAAGCGCGCGTACATGCTCGTGCATCGGCTCTCGCGCAACACGCTGCGCAACGCCGTCGTCACGTGCGGCTCGGGCATCACGTTCCCAGGTCTGTACGTGGACAACAAGCTCCACGCGACCAACGTCTTCGACCGCGTGCTGTGCGACGTGCCCTGCAGTGGCGACGGCACGCTGCGCAAGAGCCAGCAGCTCTGGAAGGAGTGGCACATCGGCCAGGGACTCACGCTGCATCCCGTGCAGATCGCATTGGCCATGCGTGGCGCAGCGCTGCTCAAAGTCGGCGGCGTGATGGTCTACTCCACGTGTTCGTTCAACCCCGTGGAGAACGAGGCCGTCGTGGCGGAGCTGCTGAGACGCAGCGACGGCGCGCTGGTGCTCGAGGACGTGTCGGCCACGCTGCCGGCGCTGGTGTACCGCAAGGGCCGCACCCACTGGCCTGTGGGCTGGCGGTCCAAGTCCAAGTCCACGCACAAGGGCCACATATTCACTAAGGCGACCGAGGAGGCGGAGACGCCGGCGTTCCACGACTGGTACGACAGCTACGGCGACCTGCCGCAGGAGCTGCGTGGCCAGCGCGTGCTCAAGTCCATGTTCGCGCCGTCGGCAGACTCGCCGCTCACGCAGGAGCTCCAGAAGACGCTGCGATTGATCCCCACGGACCAGAACTCGGGTGGATTCTTCATCGCCGTGCTGCGGAAGGTGCGCGACCTGCCTGGTGGTGAGCTGCAGACGGGCTTGGCGCCACTCGCTGAGGACTTGGAACTCGCGCCGCCAGCCGACTACGTGTGCAAATTGTGCTCGGAGAAGGGCCACTTGATGAAGAACTGCCCAAAGTATTTGCCTGAGAGTGAGCTAGACGCCGCCGTGGCGCCAAAGCCGAAGAAGCTGAAGCGATCTGCTGATGCGGAGACCACCACTGCTTCTACTGACGCGCCTGCGACGGAGTCCAAGCGCGAGACGCTGTACCGTCCACTGACGAGCGACGCGTGGAAGCTCGTGCAGGACTTTTACGGCATTGAGGCCGCGTCGCAGCTCGAGTCGCGTCTGTGGTGCCGCTCTGATACGGCTGCCAATGTGAACTACGTGGACGACGACATCGCGCAGTTCTGTCTCGCTGGCGACGCGCTGGAGATCGTGAACACGGGACTCAAAGTCTTCACCAAGCTCACGGAGCGAGGCGAGACGTACTACCGCCCCACGGAGGAGGCGCTGGGCTTCATCGACTCGTTCTTCACCAAGCGCGTCATCACGTTCACTCGCAGTGATCTGGAGACGGTGCTCAACGCCAAGCAGGCCCACGTGCCGTTCGCGGATCTGTCCGAGACGGCCCAGGAGGCGCTCAAGGGCCTGGCGATCGGCCCGGCGGTCGCGCGATTCAGTGACAACGCGCAGGTCGCGATCAACCTGTGGGTCGGCACGGGCGCCGTGCTGCCTCGCGTGTCTAAGACCCACAAGACGGAGGTCGAGACGGAGCTGAATGCCAAGTAGAGACTCGTATTCAAGTCAATGTTGCGTTTGATAGATAGATTAGCGGGTCGCACGCCGTGGCTGCGTCCGCGAGCGGATGCCTCGCAGCAGATAATAGAACGAGTCCTTCTTGCCAGCGACCTCCTGCTCTTCACTGATGTTGTCATCATTGTCTTCGTATCGGCCCTGTGGTCGTGGTAGTTGATGGACGCGTGCAGGGACTGATGGGGTGGATGACGGCGCGCCGTCCGAGCCCAGGATGTTGCCCAGCACGTCCATGTAGTCGGCTTTCGTGACGCCCAGCACGCGGCTCTCGTTGTTTTCCACCCAACTGCCCACGACGACCATGAGAAAGGCGATCAATAAGACGATCGCTGCTGTGCTGAAGGGGTACACACACCAACATCAATCAAAACGTGTCAGTTGATGATGGAGACATAGACCATGAAGAATACGAGCGACTCACTTGTATCCGCTGGTGAGGCGGTAGGACTTGACGACGATGTGGCCGTGGTTTCCGAGCACGATACCCGTGAGTCCCGTGAGCCAACTGCCCACGACCTGCGACACAAAGCGCGCGCCCAGCAGCAGCCGCATAACCCCAATATACACGACGACGCCGGCGAGGAAGAGCTGCGCGACTGGCGACTGCGTGTTCTCGATCACGGGCAGCAGCACCACCACCGCCATGTGCGAGTCCACGCACGGGAAGCCGTTGGTGTCTGGATCCGTGCACGACGGGATGCCGTCCAGAGTCGGGTCTACGTCAATAGGTCTCATCACTTGGGCTACGTACTGCAATAGCAGCACGACCAGCAGATTGCCCACGCAGATCCAGAGATACGGAAGTCCGAGCTCCGGCAGCATCGCGAGGAACACGAGCCACAGCAGCAGCGAGATGTCCTGCGTGCGGATCTTGGAGCTGGTGGATACGACCAGCGCCTCTAAGGAAGGAGACGCTGCGCGCCGAGCGACCAGCCAACGCACGGCGTCCAGATCCCACTGCAGCACGGGGTGGAGAGTGTCGACGTCTACGGCATCATCTGCGTCGTCTGATTGATGTTGGCGTTGATGTTGATGCTGCGGTTGATGCTGCGTTTGATGCTGATGGAGACGCGAGTGGCGTGGGGCTGTAGGTGGCGCCATGGGCATTTTCAGAATGCAGAAAATGCGGAAAAGCCGCGATCTTTCGGACGGAGCCGCTCAAATGGGTACGTGTGAACCTCTAAATAGTTATATATGTATGGTTTGCGAGAGGTAAATACCAGAGATTGATTACGGCGAACTGGCGATGTGGCTACAAAATCCGGCCACTCCGAGAGCAGGTTTAGACCTCTGACCCGGGTCATGGACCTGGAGTTTGCTCATGAACACGGCGATGAAAGCTTGAAGGAAGTTGGAGGAGCGGCGGTCCTCAAGAGCCACGCTCACGTGAGGAGTCTCCCACAACTCCACACCACAATGGTTGTCTTCGGCAGCAGTGGAGATGGTGGTGGTGGTGTCAGGCGTGAGCTCGTGGGGATGCTCCAGATGCCGTGTCACACGGCCCGTGTGTGGTCTTTCGATGGATCAGGTTGCCCAGGCCCGAATTCGCCAGAAACGGGTTTCCAGCTGGGGAAAATGGGCCCGTTTTACATCAGGTCGCCAACAAACAAACCCACGCAGTTGATCAATTCACGGTCAACGTCTCCACACTGAAGAGGTCAGAACCGTCGAATGACGACGATGGCTGGCGAGATGGCACCGCCGACACCCACGGAACAGCTTCAGGACGTGTCTCCAGACCAGGATGATAGGTAGGACTGTCTGCTAGCTCCATGATGGAGTAACCGCAGTTGGAAACTGATCAGTGGGTGGGTACTTACTGCTCTTCGTAGACTGGACGTGCCCGGCGTGATCGACGACTACTTGGTGCTGGGCTCCGTCAAGCACGCGCATGACGAGCGTCTGCTCAAGCACCTACACATCAACTACGTGCTGGACGCAGAGAACGCTCGCAAGCGCAGCGCTGAGCCGCTGGAGATGGAGACGCTCATCGAACGCGGCCGCGTGGAGTTGGACGACGACGACACGTACGAGAGTTTCAAGGAAAACGTCAAGAAGGCGACGGAGATGATCCGCGCAGCGCGAGAGGCAGGCCGCACGATCTTTGTGTACTGCACGCACGGAAATAACGAAGGCGCCGTGGTCTGCATGACGTATCTGATGCTGGCGGAGCGCTGGACGCTGGAGCGCGCGCATCGACACGTACTGCAGAAGCGACCAGCGAGCGCGCCGCGTCGCGCGTACGTGGAGAAGCTACGACTGCTGGAGAGAGAGGTCCACGGGCATGTGACGCTGCGGTCTGCGCAAGTGGGGCCCAGTATGATCGACTTGATGCTGGGACTGCGGGGAGAGTCACGGCCAGAAGACGCCGACGAGACGGCGAGCCAAGCCACGGAGCCGGAAAGCGTGGCCGAGTCCACGGCCGAGCGCGCGAGCTTCATGTCCAACTTCTCTATGAACACGGGTCTGCATAACGGCAGTTCACTGCGAGAGACGATGATCATCGCAGAGCGAGACGAAGAGTACGAAGTGGCAGCAGCGAGTGAGCCGCCGTCGTTCAATTCCATCACCGGAGGACGCACGCCGCGGTCCAAGAACAACCGGAAGGACTGCATCATCTCCTAGACTCGTAAATAAATCGCTCGTATTTCTTGATTGATCTGGTTGCACCCTGCGTCGTTGTCCTGTGGGTTTCTGACTGTGGTCACGGCGCGAACATGCGCTGGAGCGAGCAGATCGCGAACGGCAGCGGACGCTTGACGCTCTTCTTCTGGCGCTTGCACGTCAGTTCAGGTTCTGCCATCAATCATAATGTGTTAGTCGTACGCAAGTGATGCATCTCTGTCCGTGCAGTGACGCCTCACCTCCACGACGGACGCCGTAGATGCGCCGCTTGCGTTGGCTGCGCTTGTGGTCTAGAGGCGAATCCAAGATGCATGTGTTCCGGATCGGCACGTGCGCTCGCGTCTCCTTCTCCGTCTTCGCCGCCACCACGCGCTGCACTTTGGATTCGCTTCGTGGTTTCTTGTCTACGCTGCGTCGACTGCTCTTCTTTGGCTGCTGGATCTCCATCGGCTCCACCGGCTCGCTGTCGCTGAGCGACACGTCGTCGAAATCCAGTTTCTTGGTGATCTCCCAGTCGCTCTCCTGGCTGGACATCTCCATCTGCACGTCGCCATCGCTGTCCACCGCGCGGCTTCGTGACTTCTTCTTGCGCCGCAGACACGTGCTCTTCTGCGAGGAGCTCGCGCTGGACACGGGCGTCGCTGGATCCAGCTCCACACGCCCACTGCTGCCGCAACACCCACACAAAGCGACACGCACGGAAACTCAGCCACCATCCGCACCGCCCGCGTAGTTAATGAGCTCGTACCTCATTGATCTCTTCCCACCATCACGCGCGTCGCTGGTTGCCTTCGCCTGCTGCATGTTGCCCTTGAGAACTTGGTTTCCTTTTGCCAACTTTTCCGCCCTAACTTTTCAGTTGCTCAATCAGAGGGGAAACGTGCAAGTTGAGGGTGCAAATCAGAAAGAGTGATGGTCACACTTCAACAACTGCAACGAGTTGTTTGATTGATGTTGGGGAAACATCATTTGATGTTCTCAGCTCTACGAGGTGTTTCTTGCTGCACTACACTAGCGCTGGGTATTGAATGGAAGCTGATCACTCGGGAAGATGCAGTTGGTTGTCGCCAGCGCTTGCTTCGCCACTGTGTTCGCCTTGGATTTCCGCCAACAGATCGGTGAACTCTGCATTGAGTTTGCGAGGAATCGCCACGTCGATGGCTGTGATAGTCACGAGGCTTTGTGCGATGACGGCGTCCCAGTGCGTTCGCTGACGGACCGCGTAAGCGAGAGTCGATTCGATTCTGCTGATCATGCCGTCGTACATCGTCGGATCCTGGGCCACGCTCCGGATGGCCGCACACTCTCTCTTCTGCTTGTGAAGGTCTTCGCTAATGCCGGCAACCGCATGCGAAGCAGTCGCCCATTGCTTGACCGAGGAAGCAACCGCACGGCGCATGGAGAGGTTGTAGTCGACGGAGGAGGACGACTCTTGTGCTTCCGCCGCCATTTCACTCAGGATGGTGGCGCATGCCTGCGTGTGAAGACTTTGATGAAGCGCAAGCAGACGGGCCATGTGACTGCGCTCGCTTGGTGACGCTGCTCCTCGCGGATTGTCGCGACGGATTGGCATTCCGCCTGCTGCTTGGCGCTGGCCCACTGCTCATCACCCACACAACAACATCGTGAGTGCACTGCACATCAGCTTGTGCATCGTCATATGCGCCAGATCCCTCACCACTAGCTGTCATCGCCACGCGCATTCTCGCCGCATCGCTTTCCATCTTCGCTCGTCGCCTTGAGTTGTCGTGTGTCGATTCCTTTGTTGCTGGTGGTCTTTCCCGTCCTCACATTGGTTGTCAAATCAGAGAGGAGGTGTAAGTTCAGGGTGATGTGGATCAGAGTGCTTGTCAATCAATCAATCTACGTGAAGCATGATGGACAGGAATGGGCAACACTGAAGCGCCACTACATCGTGTGTAGTACATGGACCTGTTCGCCTGCTGATTGAGCTAGATCGTGTGACTTCATTCAATGTGTTGCTGTGATTCATCTCCATTTAGTGTTGAGTGGCGTCGGCTTGCGTGTGGCTTGGCTATCCGTTGAAGGTTCCCGTTATTCTGGGAGATGGAGTTGATCGGCGTCGGAATCCAGATCGTCTTCTGTGGACGCAGCTCGCGAGGCCAACACAACTCGGTCGAGATCTGCCTTCAACGTCTGAGCGATGAACGAATCGATCGCAGTGAGTCGCGCGGTACTCGTGTTGATGACCGTGTCCGTCATCACGCGCAGAACTGCAATCGCGGAGGTAACCTGTGTCATCGTCACCTCAATGGGAGCTCCTAGCTCGCCGTCATGGTGATGAATGGCCACTCCCGAGGTCGAGGCGTAGCCGTGGGCAGCGAAGGCTTCACTTTGCGCTGAAAAGCGGCGAGCCGCTCGAACCGCGTGCTCCATCTCCTCAACAAGCCGTTTCCGGACACCGATGACTCGAGTAGCGACAGCGGATGCATCCTCCCAACTGAAATGGGTCAGGATGCTCTCCATGGTGGCATACTGCTCCCCCACCATCTTCAAGAGCATCACCATCATGTCATTCGCCATCCGAATCAAATCGCCCGGACTCTCTGCGCCTATGCATTATCAGAACACCACGGTCACCATCCAGATCGTCAAAAAGTACGCGCCCACATCCTCCTGCTTACCACGCTCTCTCGTCGCCACATCTCCATCCATCGTCGTTACGCTGCCTCCAGTGAGTTTGCTTGCTTGTTGCCGTGGTTTCCTTTGGCGTTCTTTCCGTTGATGAGGAGGGCGACACACAGTTTTCCGCCATCATTTTTGTTTTTGTCCAATCAGAAGGCATCGGCATGTTGTTGATATCCATGAGTGATGGTCGAACTTCAACACTGCAAGCGTTGGCAACACAGCGCATGCGTGTGAAGTTCCGCGGGAACATGGGTTACGTTTACTAAATTTGCGCTATGGTCGTGGTGGTGTGAATGCAGTCTTGGTTGGATGCGTCGGTGTCTTCCTCGTCTTCCCTGCGGTCGTCTGTCGAGAAGCTTGGTCACTCTGGGAGATGGAGTTGGTCGGCATCCGTATCCGCAGATTCAGGGATGACGACGTCCATGTGCGCATACGCCGTGATTGTGACTCTGTTCAAATCGGCCTTCAACGTTTGCTCGACGAGTGAGTCGATTCTAGCGATGTAGTCGAGACTCGGCGCGCCTTGACGAGCAACTCGTCAACGACTGCGACGAGCGCGTCGATCTCGGTGATCTCGGGTGCCTGCGTGCTCTCTTGACCGCTCATAATCGCTCCGCTGACGTAGTGCTGCTTGAGAGCAAGGAATTGCTCGCGCGCATCTTCCGCCATGTGCACAGTCTTGCTCACGTCGTCGATCAGTTCTACGGGAATGCGTCGCCAGATAAAGGCGCCGGCGATCTCAGTCGCCCCATCCAGCTCATGAAACGTGCGCAAAACGGCCATGAGGAGGCGTTGATATGTGTCGGCGAGCTTCGAGAAACTTGCGGATAATTTCTCCACCATAGCAAGATCTTCAACACGATAGAACGCGAAGTTTAGATGAATCGCCAGCTCACAACGGCCAGCGCCTCACGCCACATGCATGTGTATCCACGTCCTCACCAAAGCGCGCGGCCTCCATGCTTCGTTCGTCGTTGTTTCTGTCGTGTTCGTCTTCGTCTTCGTTGTCGTTGCCGTTGGTTGCTTTTGTTGGCGATCTTCCCAACTTTCAGTTGTCAAATGGGAGGGGAAAGTTGCCAATTTGAGAGTGACCATCACTCCTCCGTGACCGTAACCCATCGACAACCCATCGCAATGCCCATCCCTAAATACCCGAGTCACACGCCCCATGAGCCCATCGTCCTCTGAGCTTCTGCTTCCATTCCGCGTCTAACGCTCATTTAGTCTTTGATCACCATGATGGCACTGAGCGACTGGCTGTCTACGTTCGCGTTCTCGCGCCGCCTCAAGCACCTGCCGCGCGACTTCAGCGACGCCGTTTTGCTTGCGGAGCTGCTCGCGCAACTGCTGCCTGCAGGCGCCGTGCAGCTCCACAACTACCCGCCAGCGAGTCGCTTTCAGCAGAAGCTCGTCAACTGGGAGACGCTGAACCGTACGTCGTCATATCATAGTGGAGATAGTCCTTAGACCACGTGGATCTAACCTTCTTTGTTATGTCTATCGTGGTAACTCTCGTAGGGAAAGTACTCACGCCGCTGCGCTGTGAGCTGCCCCACAGTCTACTGGAAGAGCTCGCGTCTGCGTCGCCCAGCGCCATCGCGTTAGCGCTCGTGCAGGTTAAGAAAACGGTGCGTGAAGTAACTGTAGTGGCTGACGGCTAAAAAGGGTCTAAATGGCTGACGCTGACACTACTGTAGATCGACACCACCACGAAGACCCCACGGTCTCCTACTAAAACCAATGCCCCTACGACGCCAACCAAGGTATCGACATTTGCGTCCCCACCGCCGTCGCCAGTGAGTGGAGTGTCGTCGATCCCACGCGCCAACTCTGTCAGCAAGACGCGTTCGATGAGTGCGGGTGCTGACAAGCTGACTACGCAGCTTCAGCCACCAAAGCCCTCGCCAGTCACGAGCCAACAGCGCCAACTGCGGCCCCCGAGCCCCACGAAGCGCCTGTCGCAGCCGCTGCTTCGCGACTTCCTGCCGCTTCCTCAGGATCGTCCGACGCCCGAGGCTCTTGTCAGCACTTTCAGCCGCGTGCTTCTCAAAACGCAGTCGTCGTCACCCAAATCCAAGTCTCCTAAGGCCGGAGAGAGTCATCGGCTGATGAAAGTGAATGAAGGAGAAGTCCTTGACATGAGGAGCCGAAGCAGCACGTGTGACAGCAGCGACGACGGCAGCGTCACGAGTCAGCGGCTGACGATGACGTCGCCACGAAAAGAGCTGACCATCGAAGTGCAGCGTCGAGAGTGGCCGGCCAGTCCCAAGTACGCGAAGCCGCAGTCACCTCCGAGCCAATTCAAGACCACGGAGCTCACGCGCCACAAGCTCAGCAGCATCAGCGTCCTCACGCTGGACGAGCCGTCCGACGCTGAGCCCATTCAGCCGTCAGCCGACCCCACAAGTGACGTCCACGATGATAAAGAAGTCGACACCGCCCAACTGGAGCTGTGTGCCGCCCCACCAACAGTGTTTCCACGCGTGTTGGTCGCCGTCGACGTCGTCTTGGCGTCCCCTCCGGCACGATTCCGCCGTAAACTGTAGAGTATCCAGTGGGTTTCCAATAATCGAATATGTATTTTCATTACGTGATAGACCCCTCACCTCCTGGAGCTCTTCTGATGTCGACACTAGGCCACCGCACAACGCGGCAGCACGCCCCTCTGCGTCATGTCTGCGATGAGCTGCTGCGCCGGGATCGCGCCGTTCAAGCAGCCGCCGCAGTGGTGCAGCGCGACCACCAAGTTGTCGCTGACCGCCAGCACGGGCGAGCCCGACGAGCCTTCCTGCGTGTCCACGTAGTAGCCCACGTCACTGCCGCCGCAGGTCGTGACGCTCAGCGACTCGACGCGTCCGGGCGCGCCGTTGTTCGTGGACGCGATGCGCTTGCCGTAGCCCATGGGGTACTGCGGCACGTAGATCGCCTCGTCCAGCTTGGCGCCACTACTACGAAACTGCAGATACCCACCCACCTGACTCAGCAGCGTCTCCACGGGGCTTCCGTCGTCGGGCGTGAGCTTGACCAACGCGTAGTCGTACTGCGTCGACACGGCCACGAGTGCCGTCGAGCTCACGCGCAGGCGGCCTGGACACGCGGCGCGGTCCTGGCAGCTCTGCGTGCCGCACTGCGAGGCCTCGGCGAAGAACTCGACGCCCGTGTTGAGCGCGTCGATCCAGTCGCGGATGCAGTGCTGGTTCGTGACCAAGTGGCCTTCGCAGCCCAGCAAAAAGCCCGTGCAGTACGCGACGTTCATGTTGTTGTCCTTGCGGATCACGAGCCGAGCCACGGGCTTGGAGGCCGCGTACATGGCGGCACCGCCGGTCACGAGCCCGCTCTCATAGCACACGGCCTCCTGCGACTCGTCCTGGCCACACAGACTCTCGTTGATCTCCGTTGATGGACTTGCAGTCGTATTGCTCGCGGGGGGAAGGGCCTCGAGTGCGACCAGCGAGGCCTCGTCGCCCACTGCGACCTTGGCGGCCTCCGTCTGAGGCGTGAACCGCACGGCGTCGATGGCAAAGCCCACGCATTCGGTCTCTGGGTCCGAGTCGCCGGCGTTCTTGTCCGCCGACTTGAACAACTCCACGACGATGCCGTCGCCTGCGATGGGCTTGGAGTAGAAGCCGCCGGTCGTGTTGCGGCCGAAGAGCTTCTGCGCGAGCGTCTTGTTGGTCGCGTCGCTGCTGCGGATGACGACGACGTCGTTGCGCGGCAAGTTGAACTGGCTCACGTGGACCACGTAGAGGCCTCGGCCGTGGCCGCCGTCGTACTGCAAGTGGAAGGCCGCCGGGCCGTCGTCCACGCTCGTGGCCGTGGGCAGCGACGCGTAGTCCGAGTAGTTGCAGCCGGCGCCGATGTACAGAGGGATGTCGGGGGTCTCTTCCACTGCGAGAGACGCCTGTGCGGATGAGAGGAACGCCGCCGTTAGGAGGAGAGAGACGACGCGCATGGCTGGAGAAGAGGAGAGGAGAGGAGGGGGTGCAGAGGAGAGGACGCGAGAGTGAGAATGCGAGTGGGAGTGGCAGAGACGCCGCACGACGGTCTCTGCTTGAGGACGAGTGAGACGGTTCCGGTGGACGAGATGGATGGAGAGGTGACAGAGGGACGGAGGGACGGAGGGCAGAAGGACGTCCATCAACCAGCGGAAGAGCTCAGGAGAGTTCAGGAAGAGGACTGGACGGACTGATTGATGTATTGATCTGGTCTGATTGATCTTCCTCCTCCTACACTTCGTGCTTCTGGAGCATCTTGGTGAACTCCTCCAAGTCGATCTTGCCGTCGTCGTTGCGGTCCATTTGGTACACGAGCTCGCGCACGTCGTCGTGGTCGAGCGACTGGCCGAGCGTCTTGAAGATGGCGATGAACTCGTCCACCGTGATGAACCCGCTGTCGTCCGTGTCCACCATCTTGAAGATCTCTTCAATGAGCTCCTCTTTCGAGTGGTCGCTTTCCTGGATGTGCTGGTGGCACCAGTTGTAGAAGCTCTCGAACGTCACGTCTCGCTGGTTCTCCTGGCCGGCCAGCAGATCGCTCATGAGCCTGTTGAGCTGTGCTTCGTCCAGGTCGTGGGTGATCGCCTGTAGCAAATTCGCCATCTCATCACGGGAGATTGCGCCTGAGCCGTCCACGTCAAACAGACAGAAGATGGTGTTGATCTCACGGCGCTCCATCTCGAGGCGGTACGCGTCGCTGCGCTTTCCCCGCGGCGAGTAGTACGCCGACAGTGGCGACATGGGCGGCGACCCACCAATAGATCGATTGCTCAGGTCAAGCGTCAGCTTCATAGACTTGCGTCTCGCCTGGTCCAGCGTCTGCGTGGGCGAAGAGCTCTTGGGGGACGAGGCCTGGAGTGATGAGCTCTTGGGGGATGTTGGTGGACTTCCAGTAGCGGCCGTCGCCTCGCTCTTCTTGCTGGTCTTGGACTTCTTCTGGGACAGCGTCTTGGAGTAGTTGGCTGTGGCTTGGTGGAGTGTGGCTGTGATGGGCAGTGGAGACACAGGCGCCACAGCCGCCGACGACTTGCGCCGCACGTTTTCCTTGAGGTAGATCTTCATCTCGGCCACGAACCGCAGCGTGCGCAGCGTCTGACGCGCCTTGAGGATGCGCATGACGCGCGCGATCACGCGGTTGGCCTTCATGTGCTCGACGTTGAACGCGTAGAGTCCGTCGCGTGCGATCTTGACCGACATGCTCGTGACCAAAATGCTCGGCAGCAGGAACAGCACGTACAGCACCATGACGGCGAGCGCATTGTCGTACTGCTCGTAGATCTGGCGCATCGTACGCATGAGGAACACGGACAAGTGCATGGCCGTGAGTAGAAACACGAGCCGCGTGCAGAACAGCGCGAGTTTAACGCCGTTCTTGCCCACGCGCTTGACCAGCAGCGCGCGCTGTGCGTCCGCGAGCTCCGTCTCGCTCATGTGGAGCCCTCCGTGGGGCAGCGAGTCGATGTAGGGCGGCACAAAGTCAGCCTCGGAGGCCTCGGAGCCTTCCAGGATCCAGGTCTTTTCGGTCGCGTCGTACAGAGGCAACTGGTGTCTCGCGCGCCACTCGTTCTTCCTGCGGAGCCGCTCGGCGTCTTTCATCAGTCGCGGCGGCGTGAGCTGGCGACGCATCGTTCGGATCAGCGAGTAGACGAATTCGTTGAGGAAGATGAGCGCGATACCACTGAACAGAAGCACGAAGATCTCGCCTGTTGGGCCGACGCTGTAGCACACGACCAGCACGGCCACGAGAAACACCTCCAGGGCGACCCACGTGGGCAGGTCGATCTCAATGAGCCGCGCCATGACCTCACCGGAGATCAGACTCAGATACTCGTTGAACGGGAACTGGACCTCGGGGTTCCGCTGGAATTCCTTGGCCAGTCGGAGCGCCGTCTCGCTGTCTGGGTGGTTGCTGCGGTAGTCGGCGAAGCGTCTGCGTAAGGCCAAGTACACCATCTCCCGCTTGCACTTGTGGGCCGCTAGAAGCCGAGAGAGCGAGAGTCGTTCGCGCCAGGTCACTGGAGGCTCTGTGGCGAGTACGAACTCGGTGACGACGGCCGGGATGTCGTTGGAACTGCGTTCGAACTCGCGCCACTCGTCCTGGACGATGGTTCCGAGACGCAGCAGCCCCACGCAGAGCACGAGGAAGATGATGATGAAGAGGAACAGTCCCATGTGCAGCACTTCGATGGTCTCCTGCAAATGCTCTTCGTCGCCCAAGTACTTTAGCGACAGCGACGGCAGCACCTCGAGCTTGGTCACGATGAACAGCATGAGGCCGATGAAGCCCAGCGTCGTGAGCTCGCTGAAGATGGTGTTGATGAACGGCATGTTCATCTCGTCGGCGCTTTCGCGCAGCATCTCCGTAAACACTTCGAACAGAATGGACACGAGCACGAGGATCGTGATCACCACGACGGCCACGGTCGCCGCGTTGCTGCTCGCGCCGTGCTCGCCTGTCTCGCCGTGGCCTTCGCCTGCCGCCTCCTTGTCTCCTTCTTCATGAGTTCGTAGATCCCCTGGCTTGGTTGTCGCGCTGGGATCCTCAGCGAGAGCGAGAGCCGCCAGCAGCACGAGCAGCGACACGCATTGCGCGAACGCGCGGCGGCCACGCTGGCCCAACGCCCGCACAGACGCCGCCGTCGCACGCGCTGGCCGTGATCCTCTTGCCTTGATCATGGCTTGCACTCACCAATAGATTCACGCAGTGGATCGAGTACAATGGCCAACAAGGCCTTTGGTCCTGGACGCCGCGATCTTTCCAGCGTCGAAGTTCCCAACTCGACGCGACCTTTCGCGACGTGAAGATCCGAATCCCTCGGTATACTGACACCCAGACTATTCCTGCAAATACCACAAACATCAGTGCCCTTTCGATGATTTTCGGAGTGTGTATCCACATCCAGGAATCCCTTCGGCACCGACAGACCATACGCAGGCGCCCGCCCGAAGGCCAACGGCAGTCCATCAGCATAGACTCTCGACGCGCTTTGGCGAGTGCCCACCACCACGTGATCCTTCACACTCTTCCCACTTGTAACTCGTTTGCCGCCACTCGATTGTCAGTCGGCGTGTGACCATCGCCGCCTATTTTCTCAGCTTCTTCACGTCGCGCAGTCTTTATTGTTCGTCAATATCGAGTCACACGGGGTTCTGGATCGTCGGCGTTGGCGACTTGGTTGTACGGTATCAGATCCGACGCCGTGACGCAGAGGCCTCGGTGGCCAATCTTCGTCTTCGGGTGCTTCTCGTTGCTGGTAGACACGCTGTGACTGGATCCACGTCGCTCTCGCTCACCCGAAGGGCCTCAGCGGCCTCTCTTCCTTCTTCCTCCTTGTCGCTGACGAGCTCTTGGTCATCAGGTTCTCTTTCTTGCTGACGGGTGATCGCCGTCGTTCTTCTCATTCCAGCTTTCGCTTCGCGCCTCACAAGCCAACTTCACCCAGCTCCACTCCAAGCCACCATGAAGACCACTGCCTCGACCTCCATCCTCCTCGCCAGCCTCGCGCTCTTCGCCGCCCCGGACGCGTGCGCTGCGACGCCACTGGCTTCGGTGGCTTCGATGCCGCGTTTCCTCGCTGAGAAGTCACTTCTCCAGGCGGAGCTCGATGCCTGGAAGCAGAGCGACGCCGGCCTGTACGCCAAGGAGCTCGACTTCATCACCAAGCCCATCAATGGCGAGTCGACCGACGACGCCGTGCTTGAGGACCAGCTCCACCGCTTCTTCCTCACCAAGCTCCACATCGAAGAGGTGCAGAAGGAGAACCCGGACGCCGTCTTCTCCACGGACTCGCCCTTCACGCTCATGACCGACGACGAGTTCACGGCCTACGTGCGCAAGTCTCTCGCTCACGGAGGCGACAGCAAGCGCGTCTTCCGCGGCGTGGCGGCTGCTCCCGCTGCTCTCAGTGACGTGTCTCCGCTTGAAGCAGACAAGGACTGGACGACGTCGGGCTGCGTGGCGCCTGTCAAGAACCAAGGCCAGTGCGGCTCGTGCTGGGCGTACGCTGCCGTGGGTGCGCTCGAGAGCGCCTACTGCCTCAAGGGCAACTCGCTCACGACCTTCTCGGAGCAGCAGGTGCTGAGCTGTGACTCGGCGTCGCAGGGCTGCCAGGGCGGCTACCCAGGCGACGGACTCGACTTCATCCAGAAGAACGGCGGCTTGTGCCGAGGCAGCGACTACGAGTACACGTCCGGCCAGTCGGGCGACGCTGGACAGTGCCAGTCGAGCCAGTGCTCGGCCGTGCAGGTCGCGATCCAGCAGGTCGTGAGTGTGCCCGAGTCGGACGCCGGTCTTCTGGCGGCTGTGAGCAAGACGCCTGTAGCTGTGGGCGTCGCCGCTGGTAACCGCACGTGGAAGCAGTACAAGAACGGCGTCGTGTCGACTTGTGACTCGACGCAGCTGGACCACGCGGTCGTGGTCGTGGGCTACGGCGGCTCGGGCTCGGCGGCGCCGTACTACAAGATCAAGAACTCGTGGGGCACGGCGTGGGGCGAGAGCGGCTTCATCCGCCTCAAGCGCGGCGGCGCGGGCGCTGGCACGTGTGGCGTCGTCGGCCCCAAGTCGGTTTACCCAGTCTTGTAGATGGTAGTTGGCTGCCCTGTAGATCCGCGAAGCTCTCGACTTGACCTCGTTCGACAAGATGACTCCGATATGTGTAATAAACCCACCTTTTTTGGGAGCTTGATCTCTTTTTCCTCTTGTATGACGCTCGCAACTTATCCTTCATCGGCATCTTCGTCGGCAGTCGTCGCGTTCTCCCTCCAGTAGCGCGTCAGCGTTCTGTAGAGCCCATGAGGCGCCTCGTCCTGTTGTTTTCTGCGTGGCTCCAGCATTCGTTTCATCTCCACGGAGCTGTCTGCATGGAAATGCTTGCGCTGAAACACAGTCTGTGAGCAGCGATGCACGACGCACGCAGCGCGGATATCCTCTAGCGCCACAGCCACGACATGCGACGCGTCGAACACGACTTCGTAGCTGCTGTCGGCGTGCGGCGACTCGATTCGCGATGGAAAACCCTTGGCTGGTGGTTGGAAAACTGAGTGAAACACCGTGCCGATGGCCCAATTCATTCCGTTGGCGTCTCGACAGAGCGCGTGAAGTCTCAGATACACGAGCGAGTCGGTTTGCGTGTCGTTCTTGGCTTTGGATCGTAGCTGCCGGCGGACAAGACGCTTCGTGCGCTGCGCTTCATCTTCATCCAGAGCCACGAGGTCGCGTTCTCGAACAACAGGACACAGCAGCGGGTCTTCCACGCTGAAGATCACGTAGCCTTCCATACTGCTGCCTTCTGTACCCCCGTGCTTGTCAAGTTGGTGACTTGATGACAATGATGGTAGTGCGACGGCACGATACAAACGGCAGGGAAGCACGAGGCGATGCGACTGGAGGAAGCAGTCGCGGCACCGCTCGCGTTCGGGTCTCGTCAGGCGGTGGGTCTCACACTGGATCGCGTCGCTGCCATGCCACGTCGCGGTCTTGGGGAAGCCTTCAAGACGCGTCTCCAGATTGGCGCGGCACATCGAGTACGTTCCCAGCCAGATGAGTGAGGACACCGCTTGGAGTCGCTGCTGAGTAGTCGGGTTCTGTGACTCACCAACAGGCTTTTTGTCGACGTTGTTGGCTTCGGGCGTGTTGTTGGGTTGATGGACTTGCGCGACGTGACGCTGCAGCTCACGTCGCGTGCGGAACTGGCCGTCGCTGCCTCTGTCGCGGCAGTCGGCGTGTCCGCACTGGGAATACCCAACAGAAGGTGCGAAGGCCCGATGGAGCTCTTGGTTCCATGGGCTCTGTGGTGGCCAGTACGCGTGCAGATACTGGTCCACAAGAGGCGTAGCCGTAGCGAGTCGACGTTGGTTTAGATGCACGCCCTGCTGGTGCAAACGCGCAGCTTCATGGGAGGAAAAGCAGCGGCCACACGCTGGCACGCCACACACAAACGATCGCGCGTGGCGTGTTGACACCTCCAGGATCTTCTCTCTATGGCGCTCACGTGGAAGTGTCTTGAGCTCGTAGATGAGACGGTGCAAATCCTGCGCAGAAGAAGATGTCGTAGCTGCCAGCGCGTCCAGCGCCAAGTCATCTCTCGACTCTTTCGGATGAACCTTCGTAGTTGTCGAGCCTTCGTCCGTCGTATCCACAATCTCAGCTGGCGTGGTATGTGGTCGGTGGCCTGTCGTATCCTTCGCTTTGACTGGCTCCTCATCCTTGATATTGGCACTCGGGTCGTGTTTGAATCCTAGCAGTGACATGCGCTGCTCAATGTCCCGCGCTCGATCTGGCATGGGCCGAATCGTCGGTTTGTCGTCGACTTTGAAGCCAAACTCTTGGTAAAATGACAGTAAACTGGGCGGTAGTGGGGGTGTAGACGTTGGCGTCGGACGAGCTGGAGGAATCGCGGTGTTGCACGTGCCGTAGCGGACGTGGTCGACGACTTGTAGCCACTTGATCCGCAGCAATTTCGAGTTTTTGAACACGAAATTCACGAAATCGCGCTGATCGAGCAGCAAATCCGCCAGCGGATCCTCGTTCCGCAGCTTGTCGACGATCGCATCGACGCTCTTGAGTGGTCCGCCGTCTTCTTCTGTTGATGGCGCGACGTCTGCACTGGTCCTCGACGCCAGGCGCTGCTGACGACTGGCTTGGATCTCGGTCTTCAGCTGGGCGATGGCTTTCTGAATGAGAGAACCGACTGGGCGGCGGCGTCGTACGTTCAGTTCTTCCTCCTGCGTCATTCGTCCCACAGGACGGAGCCGCGCGACTGGAACCTTTAGCTCTGTGTACACACGCACGCCTCGCAGCGAGAGGAAGCTCTCCAGATACTCGACGTCGAATGTTGATTCGTGGGTCAGGCGCTCGCTGTCCGTGTGCACAGTCACGATCCTCGCCTTGTGGAAGCGCTGGTGGTCTCGACGGTTCAGCGAGGCGACCAGCACCAAACACCCCACAGGATACAGCGCCTGTGCCATCGACACCATCTTCTGCTCCACGCTTTCGTGAGCGTCTGCGTGGCCGCGACGAGCTTTCGTGCTGTGAGCTTTGTTTGGTGAATGTGTCGCAGGTGTTGTCGACTCGTTCTTGGTCCGCTTCCACTGTTCTTCTTTCGCCAGACTCCACGCTCGCTTTCCGTCGCGGTCCTGCAGGAGCTCGAGAATGTTCTGGTACTTGTACGCGAAGCCTCGGTCCGGTTTGATACCGCGCTTGATGGGCAGCATGTGTCGCTTCTTCTCGTGGTGGTAGCTGTAAGACGGCAACAGGAACCCGTATCGCTCGTGGCCCAGAGTGAGACTGTCGGTGGATGAGGACGACGCGCCATTCATGTTCAGCCACTCCCAGCGCTTGAGCATCGCCACCCAGCGCATGTTGGCGGTCATGCGACCCATGAAGCCACGATACAGTCGCTGGATCGCCAACGCGCCCGCTTGCATGCGGATGACACGGCTCGGAAACGCGTATGAATGTGACGGCTGCGCTAGCACGAGGCCCTTGCCGTACTCGAAGCCCGTGCGCGAACTGACGTAACTCGTAATCCACAGAACACCCGGGTCGTCCTTCCACATGTGACGCGTCAGCCAGCCACGCACTCGCTTCTGGATCTGCTGCGCACTGGTGTACCGCAGCTTGAGTCGCTTGTAGTACTGGTATCGACGGAACGCGCGCTGGATCTTGATGGCCGATAGCAGATTGAGCAGTCGCTGAGCAGCCAGACGCGCGTGCTCCTCTTTGCGTCGTCGCCACTTGACCACGTGTGCACGTAGGATTCGACGAGCGCGCAGTCGACGGAACGCAGCGACTTGCAGCAGCATCTCTTCGTAGTTGGCGTCCGCCTCTCGCTGCAATGCGCGCATGTACGCCATTTCCTCGCGCATGGCCCAAGCGAGACACCGCTGGCGATACGCTCGGTAGTTGCGCTGGATACGAAGAGCCGCTCGCAGTCCACGACACCTCTTCCGCGCTAATGCGCCTCTCATCACACGCTGGATCGTCGGCACGGCGACTCGTACGGCTTCGATCTCGTGGGCAAACGCCAGTCGTCCCAAGTACCCACGAGCGATGCGCTGGATCTTGACTGTGGCTCGCAGTCGCTGCAACGCTGAGTGCTCCAAGAGGATCGCACGGACTCGTCGACGCGCTCGATTGCCTCGGAAGATACGCTGGATACGCGTCGTGACAACAGGAGCACGACGAAGAAACTGGAACTGCCAGATCGCTTCCTTCAGCAGTGCTGACACGGCGTTGGGATGGTTGAGAATGCCGGAAACAGCAGGACCGAGCACGCTTTGGACAGCGACTGCGACTTGATGCTGCGCGATTGCCAACTGCCGATGCAACCGCTCGATTCGTGATGGAGGTGTCGAGTGCGGCTTGACTACGACCATGCTGTCGACGTTTTTGATCTCGGCCATGGCTGATGGCGGAGGATCCTTTGGGGCCAGCGGGTGGCGCTTGGGCTTGGGCTTCAGACGGTCGCGACGACACTCGATGATCCCGGGGACGTCGAATTCCGTGTCGGCAAATTTGCATTTGGCTCGCGCTTCGAACGGCAGCGTGCTGAGCTGCGCCTCCACGTGGTTGCGGCACATGCCAAACGCGTTGCGTCGGTCGATGGCTGGACAGGCTTGCGCTGGGCGAGCCCCTGAGGCACCGTACTCTTGGATGCAGCGCGGCGCGTGATATCCACAGAACGGTAGGAATGCGCCGCGTAGCTTGGGATGCATGACGACTGTGTTGCGGCACTGCCAGATGAACGCGCTCTCACTGTGCTCCTTCTCCCACGCGCACAGACTCTGTGCCGTCAGCCGTCGTGAGTTAAAGCCATCGACGTTGGCATTCTTGGAGCTGGCGCCTTTCAGAAGCACTTGCCGCTGCACGTCACGCTTCAAGTTGACTTCGTAGACGCCTGGAAGCTTCGTCGACGGCAGTCGCGGAGGTGTCTTCTGGAGCGAACCGCGCTCCTTCAGTGCAGTGGCTTCATAACATGCGAGACAAAAGCCCTGGTCGTTCGGGATCTCGATCACGCGGCTTTTCTCCATCGGGTGGTCGACGCAAACGCACGCGCGTGCATGCCATTTACACATCCGTCGCGGCTGCTGAGCTTGAGCTGCCTGTGTTTCTGACTCTGTAGCAGTCGACTTGGACGCCTTCTCGACTGGCAACACATTCACGCACCCGTACTGCTTGCCACCGATACGCTCTCGCCAACCACACTGGTTTGGATCTTGGAGACTGACCGACGCTTCGTCCTTCTTCTCTCCTTGAGCATGCAACTCCGCAGCCATGACAGCGTCCAAGTCCGTCGCAAACTTGTTGTGCAGTTCGTCTTTTGAGGCATCTTTCTCCACGCGTCCCTTCACAGCCGCCAGCGTCGCGCTCGCATCGCCTTCCTTCCACCGCCACTCGCCGTCTCGCACTGCCTGCTGCTTGAGCGCGTTCCACTCGGACAGCGTGTACTCGTCTTCACCGTAGCCCTCCAGCGCGTCGCGCAGCATGCGCTTGCCTTTGGTCTTGGCTCGCGCGGCAGCTAGCGCTGTGGACATCGTCGTCTGGATTAAAGTATCTACGGGCTGATGATCTTCACGGTCTCCGCCGTTGCGCGTACCATCATCGCTTCTTGAAAAGTGACCTACACGATAAACAAGGCGACGCGCAGTCTTCACAGTGTCAGTTCCATCAGTCGTCCGTCGGTTATTAATGGCAGCTCTGGTGCCATATATTGAGCGTCCTGATTTATCATCCGATGCGACGCACGATGCCGGCGCCGCCGTCAAAGCAGAAGTAGTTGCAGATCGGCTCGTCCTTCTGGGAGATAGCCTTGATGATCTCCTGGCCCACAATGCCGGCCACGATGGCGCTCACAGGCACGAGATCCACGTCAGCAGCGGCCACGAGCGACTGCAAATCCTCAACGGAGAAGAAGTCGGCGGCCAGACCCTGCGTCTGGAGCTGCTCGATAGCGAACGCCACGAAGCCGTCAGCGTGCTCGGCAGTGGCTGGGATCTCCGTCAGACTCTTGGCAGTACGGTAGTTCTGCAGCACTGTGCAACAACAAAAATCCACCCAAAGTCAGTCCTCCATATCGACCAAACCACACACCGATAGACGCTACGAACGCTGGTGCTTGACGAACACGCGTGGGATCTGCGGCCCGCGCTTGCGCGTGCTCTGCAGGGAGCTCCACGTGACTTTTTCAGCGGCTTCCAGCGACGGGAACTCGATCGTGAGCGGCTCCGCTGGCGTCTGCGGCTGGCCAGAGGCGTTGTCGCCCGTCGGCGCCGCGCGTCGGTACGTGTGGCTGCCCAGATCCGCAAACATGACGCCGTCGAAGCCGAACGTGCGCGCCGTGAAGAACGCGATGCCGTGCGCGCGGCAAAGAGCGTTGAAGCGGCGCTGGCAAACGTGAGAAAGTACATTCAAAATGAGTTGGGAGCTGGTCAACATGAAGAGGTCTGTCGCAGCGCTACCATACCTCGTCGTGCTGGCTGGCGCTGACCAGACACACGACCGTGAACTGCTTCACGTCGTCCTCTGTGAGCTGCGCCAGCGGCTTGGTCTCGCTCTGCACGCGCACCAGAGGGTTCAGGTCGCGCACTTTCGCCAGACTCGCCTCCGCTTTCTAGAGTCACCATCTCACATTAGCACCAGGAAACACCACGCCTGCATCAGTACCCACACTCACGTTCTGTCCGACGTCCTCCTGCGAGAAGAAGAACTGCGTGTTGACCGTGGCGTCGCTCACGGCGGCCGTGTCGTGGACCGTGACGTTCATGCCCGAGAGCACGAGGTTCTTCACGAGCTCCGAGCCCAGCGCCGACAGTCCGCTCACCAGCACGTGCGAGTTCTGCAGACGCTTCTGCGCCTCCACGCCCCACAGTCGCATCTGTCGGTCGTACACAGCGGCCTCCGCGGCGCTGAACGTCGTTGTCGTCGTCGTCATTTTCGATCTCTTGCCTATGAAGCTTTCTTGGCGGCAAAATGGGGAACCTGACCCGGATTTAGGAGAGACCAATATGGTGTGACCCACATCAACAAGCGGTTTTAGAAGAAACGTGAATGAGTCTGCTTGGGAGCTCTTCATGATGACGTAGGATTTTCTCACTCCAAGATTGCCGACACAGTGAATTGACGCGACGTGAAGCGACGACCAGAATGCTGTGGACGCTGCCGTGGATCGTAGGCGCCGTCGTGGCGGCCGTGGCGCTGCTGTATGTGCTCTTCGGTCCTGGTATCGAGCGTCACCACCCGCGCGCATTAATGCCATTGCGTGAGCTGGAGAAGAAGTTCCTGGAGGAGCATGTCGCCGGCGGCAAGGAAGACTCGGGTTATCTGCATTTGCCGCGGCCTAAGAACCAGATCGCACGCATCTTCTACCGCTACTGGCAGCCCAAGCACGTGGGCGAGGACTCGTCGGCCAGCGGCGCCAAGGGCGTCGTGGTCGTGCTGCACGGACTGAACTCGCACAGCGCACGCAACAACACGTTCATGGTGGAGCTGCTCCAGAGCGGCTTCGTGATTGCAGGCCTCGATCTCGAAGGCTTCGGCCGCAGCGACGGCCGCCACGGGTACTTCGAGAGTATGGACCATCTCGTGGACGATGTGATCGAGCTCATCAAGCACACGCGCGAGAAGTACAAGGGCCGCAAGGTGTTCCTTCACGGCGGTTCGCTCGGCGGAGTGCTCGTGATCAGCGTGCTGCTCAAGATCAGAGAATCGCAGAAGCACTTGGTGGACGGCGCTGTCATTCTCTGTCCCGCTATCCAGATCCACGCCAAGTCGCGGCCATCAGCGACGACTGAGAAGGTGGGAAAGCTGCTGCGTCAGCTCGCGCCGAAGCTGCCGATCGCGTCTGGCCAGCGCGGAAAGAACTCGTCTCCTGAAGTCGCGGCGATTGTGGACGCGTTGAAGCGTGAGGACCCGATGTTTTACAACGGCAAGCTGCGAATCGGCACGGGGCTGGCCATTCTGGACGCTATCACGGCGATCCAGGACAGATACCACGAGATCGAGACGCCGTATCTGCTGCAGCACGGCCAGGCCGACTTCGTGTGCCACATCTCCGGATCGCAGGCTTTCCACGAGAAGACGTCAAGCAAAGACAAGGAGTTCCGCTCGTACCCGGACGCCGCCCACGACCTGAGCAACGAGCCGCCGCGCATCCGCAACGCTGTCGTCCAGGACTTTGTCAAGTGGCTCGAAGATCGCTCGTAAGGAGGCAACAAGGCAAAAAAAGAGAGAGAGAGAGGGGTTCATAAAATTAAAGGAAGAAGCCGAACTAAACCGAGGCATTGACTTGTCCTGCGACTTTGCCGGCACACTTCTTGAGGATCGCACGGCCGTAGGGCACGAAGGACGCGCCGTACCAGAGCATGGCAGCGTACTGGATCATCACCAGCAGCAGCACGAGCGGACCGGCCTTGGGGAAGCCAAACGCGATGATGAGCGTGAGCACCATGGCGCCCATCCAGATACAGCACGCCACGCGACGCACAGGCATACACATGACCTTGATCTGTCGCTTGGGGCCGACGAGGAACAGCGAGCTGCCGATGCTGGCGAGGTTTCCAACCGTGTAGAAGAAGCCGAACTGCTTCACGTGCTTGGGGCCGCCCCACATCATGAGCGTGGACAGGAAGCCGCACATGGCGCCGAACACGTAGCAGCCCAGCGCGCCGTACAGTCGCTGGCGCTTGGTGAGCTTGCACTGGTCGGCAAACTCATCCAGCAGACCCTCCTCTTCTTGGTTCTTTGGTGTGCCCTTGGTGTCACTCTCGAGGTCCATCTCGGAGCCGGCCGTGCTAGCGGTGCTGTTGGTTCGAACGGGGATGTTGAGGCTCTTGGCGGCCGATTTGGCGCCGGATTGAAGCGCCTGTGAGCCAGACTGCAGCACCTGCGAGCCCTTCAGCGTCACATCCTTCAGGGAGGCCGGCACGCTCATCTGCGCGGCCTTCTCCTTGGCCAGCGCCGCCGTCTGCGCCGACTTGGCCTTGATCTGCTCGAGCATTTTGGTTCCTCGATGAGTGGGGAGATATTCAGAACTGAGAGGTGATGAGAGGCTATTTCGTCCAATCCGAGACGGCTATTTTTGGAGATCATAGGTTAATGTGGTCCACAACATATCATGATTGTCCTAGATTAAGGTGCCTTGTGGTGTGTGTTGGGTACACCCAGGTTGAACACCTCGCCTGGGTCAGTTCCGCCTAATATCCGCCCACGAACGGAGGCAACATGTCGGATTCCGAGGAGTACGAGTACGAGTATGACAGCGACGACCAGGGCAGCGACGGCGGCGACGCCGGATCCGGAGAGGAGGTGGATGAGGAGCGCAACGCCGCCAAGGAGGCGCTGATCCAGCTGGAGAACACGTTCTACGAGGCCGAGGATTTCCGCCAGCGCGGCGATCTCACCAGCGCGCTGCAGTACTTCCAGCGCGTCGTGGAGATGGAGAAGGAAGTAGCGCAGCCAGAGGACGCCAAGTGGAGCTTCCAGGCGTACGAGAACATCGTCAAGCTGTCTGTGAGCGCCAAGCAGTGGGACGCCATGCTGCGCAACTACCAGCAAATGCTGGCGTTCCTGCCGTACGTCACGCGCAACGAGTCCACGGACTCGATCTCGTCCATCTTGGACACGGTGTCGGTCGCGACTGGCGCTGAGAGCGCAGTCTACGTCACGAAGGTATGGAGGCTGTGAGGTCTTAAGTAGTAGGCGGTTTGACTGATGCGTTATGACCAGGTGTACGAGATCACGCTCGACCGTCTCAAGGACCTCAACAACGAGCGTCTGTGGTTCAGCATGATGGTGAAGCTGGGACGACTGTATCTGGAGATGGAGCAGTTCACGCAGCTGCAACGTCTGCTGGATGAGCTCTACGAGTTCTGCAAGTCGCCCGAAGGACAGCCCGACCAGTCCAAGGCCACCATGCAGCTGGACGTCTACTCGCTCGATATTCAGGTTTGAAAATGGCTCATCCAGAAGCTTCTACATGGAAAGCTGGTTGATTTAATGGGATGTTATATGTCTGGTGTTCTGTAGCTCTGCGGCGCGACCAAGAACAGCCAGAAGCTGCGCGAGATCTACCCCAAGACGCAGGATTTGGATGCCGCCGTTGCTGATCCGCGAATCATGGGGTGCGTTGTAGTCCACTCTATTGTCTGTTTTGCCTTGCTGACGTGGATTCATTTGGTGTGACAGTGTCATCCGTGAGGAGGGTGGTAAGATGTATCTGGAAGAGCGCCAGTGGATGCTCGCGTACAACGAGTTCTTCGAGAGCTTCCGCAACTACCAGGAGGCCGGCCAGGCGCGCGCCACGCAGTGCCTCAAGTACGTCGTGCTGGCCAATATGCTCGCGAGCTCGGATATCAACCCGTTCGACTCGCGTGAAGCCAAAGTGTACCAGGACGTGGAGGAGATCGGCGCGATGCTGCTGCTGCGTAACGCGTATGAGACCAACGACATCCAGCAGTTCGAGAAGATTCTCAAGAACCCCAAGTACAAGCTGCTGAGCGACCCGATCATGATGAAGTACTTGAACCCGCTGCTGCGCAACATTCGCTGCCAGGTGATGAAGAGCTACGTGCGTCCGTACCGCATCATGCAGATGACGAGCGTCGCCAGAGCGGTGAACGTGACGCTGGCGGAGGCCGAAGAGATCGCCGTGTATCTCATCCAGAACGCGGAGCTCGCTGCAAAGGTCGACCAAACCAAGGGCTTGCTGGTCATGCAAGACGATCAGAGGTACGCAAGCTGTGGGCGTGGAGTGGATACTAAGGGATGACAAGTTGCTGATGTTGTGTGGGCGGATGTTACAGAATTCGCGACGAGCACAAGACCTTCGAAGCCATCGATCGATGGGCAAGCGCGCTGGACAAGCTCCACTTGTCAGTTGTGGCGCGTGTGTCGCAGCAGGCATGAGCTCACGCGTTTGATCAGAGAGGGGACGCTAGAAAAGGTAGCGAGAAAGCAAGTGGCATCTATTTCAACACGGTTTGTCTAGCTGCGCAGTGGCTTGGCTGAGACCAACTTGGTGGGGTTGGCGATAACGTGGCGGCTCTGGATCAGCTTGAGCTCGCAGTTGCGTCCGCCCAGACGCAGCGTGATCTTGAGGACACTCTGGATGGTGGACAGCACATTCTCCAGCACTTTCTGGAAGTCGGTCGGCAGCTTGTTGAGCCACGCGAGCAGCAGTGCAGCGAACAGATCACCCGTGCCGGTGTAGTAGCTGTCGATCATGGGGATACGGATCTCGTACTGCTCGTAGGAAGGCTCGGCATCTCCATTGCGAGTGGCCTTGCTGCCAATCACCACGAGTTCCGAGGCGTTCACGCTTCCGTCCTGGAGCTTCTCCTGGAAACTGCTGATCACGACGACCGACGGGCCGCGCGCGTGGAGCTTCTTACACGCCGCAAGCGCGTCAGCCACAGTCTCGATCTTCATCTCGGTCAGCAGCTCGCATTCGAACTGGTTCGGCGTGAGCACGTCGGCGATCGGCACGACGCTCGTACGGTACAAATCCACTGCAGTTGTCATGTCAGTAGTGATCGTACAATCGCATCAATGGGACAGCCCACGCACCTAGCTCTTGCGCGACGTACAGCTTGCCGTTGTCTCCGAGCACTGGATCGCACACGTACAGCACTTTCTGTTTCGTTTGGGCGGCGCTGAGCCGTTCGTGGACCTTCAAGATGGCCGCCAGCAGCGCCGATGAGCCGATGTAGCCAGTCAGCAAGTGCGTGTACTTGTCTCGCAGCAGATCATTCTGCTCCAGTCCATCGAGCAGATCCAGCACGTCGTCGCCCGTGAGTCGCAAGTGCTTGCCGCCGAAGCTTGGGTACCCCGTGTGGTTGGAGAAGTGGACGCTGTTGATGATGTCCACCTCCATGCCGAGCTGCTGCAGCGGAAACACGGCGCTCTTGTTGCCCACGTACCCCTGCACCACATGCGACTGGATACTCAGCACGCGTCCATGGCACTCAAGCGAGTCGATGTCAACATCCACGTCGTCCACGCGCACGGCGCTGGTGTTGGCAGATTGCGCCATTGCGGATGTTGGTGGAAGCTGCTCGTGGATCGTTCTTCATCCATGACGAGGCGCCATGGCTAAGTACGACGTACCTAATACTTGGTGGGGTTGCGAACTTAGCAAATCCGGACATATCGCTAAGTTCGTGGTTTCGCTGTTGCGATCCTCGTCTCAAAGATTGACAGGCGTGCTGTGGAAAACCGCGGTCGCATTTTTGAGAAAACGGGATCGCATTTTCCACAAAGGAGTAAAATGTGCGGCAACTTCCGCTGACTCTGGAGTGGCTCTGGATTTCTTGTCCAGTTGCAAGTCCATCAACCACCAATCCAAACCGGAGCTCAATGGTGTTTTGAAGGGACCCACATTGCTGGACCTCTTCGGCTTCGGCACGGCATGCATGCAATGTAGGGGCACACGCTGGTCGCACTCACACACAATCCACTGGATACGCTATCCAGCGTCCACGTCCAGCGTCCAGCGTCCAGTGTCCAGTGCGGACCCCTTGTCGCCTTTGCGACTGGGCAATTGCGTGCTGTCTGTTCTTTCCGTCGCACGCCCTTTCAAGCTTTGTGGACTGGGGGATTGTGTCTGCTTCCGTGGCCGCAGCTGGTTCAGCGTGTCAGCGCGAACGTGCCTATGCAATGCTACTCGTACTTAAGCGGACACCTGTCTTTCTATCCATTTTCGGGCCAAGAGCCGGTCCCCATGTGGTGCCGTCGTATTTCACTGGGTTGAGTTACACAGGAGACATGTGGCTGTCCCGATGGCTGGATACTGGTAGAGACGGCGGCAGGCATGAGTCGCCAGCCCTCTACACTCTCCGCGCCGACAGCTCAGTTACCAAAGCCCCTTGTGTAAGCTCAAGCCCACGACCAGAAGTTAAACACCACGACCTTAGCAAGCAAGCACCGACATGATGGCTGCTCGATGGAAGGCGATCGCGATGGCGTTGGCGCTGCTCGCGCTGCATGGAGACTTCACCACGCGCAACGGTGTCATGGCCGAGGCCGACTGTCTCGGCGACGGCGAGTCCTGCACGCCGCTCGAGTCCTGTCCGGTCGTGTGCTGCTTGGGCGTGAACATGCGCACCACCTCGAGCACCCGCCACTGTCCGCTGTACAGTGCCGTGTTTGGCAGCAGCGCCAGCAACACGCCGACTGCGATGTCATCAACGGAAGACAACTCGCATGAAGGCGGCGTCGGCTCGACCACGGACTCATCGTCGGGCGACAACTGGACGCCGGCCTCGAATGCAGAGGACACTTCGGCGACTGACTCACCTTCCTCAAACTCGAACAGCACCGCGGCGACTACCGCGCCAACTCCGACCCCTTCGTCGACCAAGAGCTCCGATAGCGTGAACGCGTTCGACAGCAGCACCAGCTCCATCTCCAGCTCTCGAGGCGACGCTGGTGGCATGTCGACCGCACTCATCGTCGTCGGCGCCCTCGCTGGCTGCGTTGTGATGGTCGCCGCTGTCCTATACAAGCGCAAGACCACCAACCAGGAATCTCTCGACGCCCCCAACTCGGCCTACCGTGGCTCCGATGACGGCTCCGGCCTCACGCCAGACAACCGCTCGCTCGTCGGCATGCTGGACGGCGGCGCACGCGCGACGACCGACTCGATGAAGCAGCTTCCAGTTCTGTCGATGGGAAGCCGTGACGACACGACCATTGCCCCCCGCATCTCGTCGCCGTTCGGTCAGGGCACTGCTCGTATCAGTTCGCCTGCCAACCGAGGCCTGACGAACGAGGACTACGCATTCGAAGTGGAGACGTCATCGCGCGCCGGAAGCAGCGTGCAGGTGGCCTTCGTGGACGTCCACCAGGACACTGACGTTGTGCCTGAGAAGAACGGCGTCGTGGCTTTGTAAAGAGCCCTCATCGTCGTCGTGTAGGAAAGCGGCGGTTGTAGCCGCCGATAGATGAGACTGTTGATCGTGTTTGTGTGTCAGGGAGGGAGCTATGTGTGACGTGTGTATCGTAAAAAGTCCGTATAAATTAAGGGAAATTTGCGTCAAATACACGGTAATCGCACACGCGAACTTAATGGCAGATCGTACTTAACCTGGCTCGAAAGAACGGAAGGTGCGGCACGTGGGGAAAGAGCCCGTCGTGGAGATTCGTCACCAAGTGGAAATGGAGCGTCAGCGCCATGGCGATTTGATGAGCGACGGCGACGACTCGCGCCGCAAGAAGCGCCGCAGCCGCAGCACCAGTCCTCGTTACGCGCTGCGACGTGATCGTCACCGCGCTCCGGCTCATGGCCGCGGCAGGAAGAGCGCCGGAAGTGAAGGCTCTCGCTCGGCCGGCGGACCGCGCCGTAACGGTACGTTGGACGGCTACAGACTTCATACTCTGGTGTAAGTGTCCGGACTGACAGATATTTGGATGTGCAGGTCGATCGCGCACGCGCTCGCGCTCTCGCTCGCGACGGAAACCGAACGGAGGCGCGCGGTCTCGCTCGGGAGCGTTGGAATCGCGTCGCCGCCACAGTAGCAGGTACGAATGCCCCACGTTTGACTGGACCTTTCTGGAAGAACGACCTAACTGACAGATTTGATATGTGCAGGGGATCACGTCGTGATGTTCGTCGTCACCGCACGCGTAGCCGCAGTCGCGACCGGAGCCGCAGCCGCAGTGTGCGGTCGCGACGCTCGGACCGACGAGGCGACCGAGACCGAGACCGCGAACGAGACAGAGATCGAGACAGAGACCGAGATAGAGACCGAGGCCGCCACAGCCGACGCCGCGGCAGCGACCGCAAAACCACGTACGAGCAGGAGCGCGTGGAGGATGAGGACAGCGATGACAGCGCTGGCCAGGACGACACGGTCGGCAGCTACGATGGCAAGCCCGGGGATTACATCGCGTCTCGCTGTGAGTTCTACGAGCAACTCTGTTGGGAATATGCTGGATGTTTGGTCTAATGTTGTGGTGTGGATGCAGACAAAATCATTCGTGAGGCTGGACTGGGCACGTTTGGACGAGTGCTCGAGTGTCTAGACAAACAGCGTGATATCATCGTGGCCATCAAGGTCGTACGCAAGGTGGAGAAGTACTCCGAGTCGGCCAAGGTAAGACATACTCTTGCTATTGTATGATATTATATGGAGCTGATGTTATTTCTTGGAACTGCTAGATTGAAGCCAACATCCTGCAGGACGTGAACGACAAGGACACGCACAATTCGTCGCTGTGTGTACGAATGTACAAGTGGTTCGAGTACAAAGGCCACGTGTGCATGGTCTTTGAGCGTCTCGGCTGCTCGCTGTACGAGTACCTCAAGAACCACGACTACCAGCCCTTTCCGCTCTACTGCGTGCGTGCATTCGCGTGGCAACTGCTGACCTCACTCGAGTTTATCCACTCGATCAAGCTCATTCACACCGACCTCAAGCCCGAGAACATTTTGCTGGTGGAGGACGAAGAAGAGCGTGTTTCCACGTCCTCGCCGTCATCCTCGTCATCGTACAGCTCGCCCAATGTCCGTGCTCCTGCGGTGGCCAACGGCGGACGGCCAAAGGAGTACGACGCTCTCGTGGAGGTGGACTCGGGCCGACTGACGTGCCGACCACCTGCGAACCATGCTGCCAAATGTAAGTGCACTTGGTGATTGTGAACAGGACATAATGCTGCGGAGACTGACGTTGTTTCGGTTTTTCTTGTAGTGATCGACTTTGGAGGTGCAACCTATGATGATGAATCCAAGAGCTCCATTATCAACACGCGCCAGTACCGCTCACCCGAAGTCATTCTGGGTCTCGGATGGAGCTTCCCGTCCGATATTTGGTCGGCAGGATGCATCATCGCTGAGCTCTACATCGGAGAGCTCCTCTTCGCGACGGTAAGTCCCTCATGCAGCGTGGTGTCGCAATTCAAAGCTAACTGTGCGTGTGTGTGAACAGCACGAGAACCTCGAGCACCTCGCACTCATCGAGCGTTGTATCGGCCCGTTGCCTCGTCACATGATCGACCGCGTAGCTCCTCACGGAAGCAAGTTCTTCCGGCACGGACGCCTGGACTGGCCGGACGGTGCGTCCAACGACGAGAGTGTGGACCACGTGCGACGGATGCGATCGCTGCGGCAAATCCTGCGACCGGAAGATGCGGCGACGGGTCTTCTGGACCTGCTTGAACAAATGCTGGTGCTGGATCCAGAGAACCGCATCACGGCCAAGGCGGCGCTGCGACACAAGTTCTTTGATGGCTTCTCGATGCGGAACATCGCGTCGAATGGCTCGACGTGAAGCGTAGAAGAGGGCGAGACATTGAACGGTAGTAGAAACTTCAAGTCCAGACGACAGCAGAACACGTAGAAATAGGAAGAGAATAAACCAGTTATGTCGAGCAACTAGTAGGAGCAACATGAAACGTGTGGTTGTGTGGGATGACACACGAAGATGCGCCGTCTGCATTGAGCTGGGGCCTCAATCTTGAAGACTTTTGTCGGCGAGACACACATACGCATAGACTCACAGTCC
>JAADXB010000028.1:0-37483 GCA_023337495.1 Pythium diclinum | reverse complement strand
CCGCGGTTGTCTTCCGTGCCCTGTGGCTGCAAGTACATCTCCTGGGTCTGAGCCGACGGAGGCAACTGCTGCACATCCTGAACGGCTTGAATGATACCGGCCGTGGTGTAGTACAGCACCTCACAACGAAGCGCCAAGTTCATCTGCGGGCTCAGATCCACGTCCACGTCCACGCCAGTCTTCTTCTCCTTCTTCTTGCCGTCGTACTCGTTCATTTGGAACCACACGACAAAGTCGAAGTAGCCCTTGCACGTGATCATGAAGTTCATGAGCTGCACGAGCACCTTCGACGGGCTGTCGCCCTTGATCAGGTACGGCACGTAGACCATGAACGTGAGACCCCAGTAAATGATGATCGCAATCACGTAGCTACCCAAAAACAAACAATCAAACTCGTCAGCGTCGTCCACAAGCCGATAAATCCCATAGGAATAACATACAGCGTCACGGAGTGGAGCACACGCAGACGCATTCGCAGCGTCTCCGACACGCCCGAGCTCAGACGCGTCCACGCCACGTAGATCACACTGCAATAGACACACAAAACGAAGATGATCAGTCCCAGGAACAAGCTCCACAGGTAATAGACCAAAGCCAGACGACGAACCTGACGGCGTAGACCCAGCAGAAGATCATCCAGATGTAGAACAGCCCCCACGACTGCATGTTGAGCTTCCACAGGTTGCCCGTCTTGCGGACGCCGTCTCCACTGCCGCTTGTGGACGTGTCATCCGCCAGTCGACGCTCGTCCTCGACCGACTCCTTCAACTTGGACTTACTGGCCGTCCAGCAGTAGCCAAACTCGGACGGACCGGCGTAGTCCGGGATCACCACGAGCAGGAACGCCGTGAGCAGCGCTGTGGCCCACACGAAGATGTGGTAGCGACGCACGTTGTGCTTGTAGTCCGTGAACGGACTCTTGAGCGAGAAGAACATGTCGATGGCCATGACAAAGAACCAACTCTCGGACCCCCACAGGAAAAACTGCGTCAAGCCGGCCGTGGCCGAGCACGACGCGCCGCCGAGCTGCTTCTGGCACTCGCCGCGTGCGCATTTGTAGATCTCCGTCGTCAGAAGCACGATCACGAGCCCCATATCACACAGACTGCGGAAGAAGATGAGCGGGTTCGGGTGCTTCTGCCAGGTCGGCCGCGTCCAGAACGTGTACATGACGCAGGAACACGCCGCCAGCGTGAGGATACTGCCGCACACGAGTCCGACCGACGTCTGCGCGCTGTTGTCGGCCAGTACGACGGTCGTGGCGATGCCTGCGATGAACAGAATGAACATGACGCTCTGGATCTTGTAGTTGTTGCCCCACTGGATCGAGTTCTCGACCTTGATCTTCTGGTGGAACCAGCCCACGCCGTCCTGGAGCCCGTCGATGCGGTCCGTCGCGTAGCTGCCGTTGTCCACGCTGCCTTCCGACGACTCGTCCACGGACCGCACGGACCGGGACATGTGCTGCTTGTGAGGCTTCTGCTGCTGCGAATCGCGTGGCAACGCGGCGCCCGCCGACAGGTTCTTCTCCGCGGGCGTGCGCATGCCGTGGTAGTCGTTGCCGCGCAGGTAGCTGTGTACTTGGTCGTCGTCGTGGCCGTTGCCGGCGGCATACGCCGCGGTCGTTGTCTGCATATTGTTGGCGCTCATGTTGTTGGAACTGTTGGCGTTGGTGGTCTTACTGCACGCCGCTCGTCCAGGGAGTCGGTCCTGTTGGATAAATACCGGCGGTGACGCGCGGCGCGACGACGAGTTAGACGAGCTCGAGGAGGACGCCGAGTTGCCCGGAACCCACGAGCTGCTGGTGGCGTTCGGGTCGCCCGTAGGCGGTTGGTAGCGACAGTTAGACGCCGTGCGCCGCGTGCGTCCTGAGACGACTCGCGAATTGTCCATTAGACTAGACCAGGGACCAAGCGCGCGGGCGGGCGAGGGGCAGGGGTATTCGCTGTGATTGATGGAACAATTGATGGAAAACGGCGCCTGTTCCGGTCGATAGGGGTCAGTTTTAACTTAAAAGGCTTAGACCACCGCTGGTTCTGGGATTGCCCCTCGGGGAAAAGCTTCCTTACGCGGTCGAGTATGACACCCACCTGATGGTGAACAGGGTGGCGATTCGCAGCGTGAGAAAGCCACGGCGTAATTTTTCCGCTGAACTTTTCAGGTATCGCTCGCGGGACCAGATCCGATTGGTTACCCCAACGTTGAGGATCCGACGAGGTTACCCTCCGGGTACCCACATGGAGTCCGCTGTGCCCATCGCGACTCAACATCGAACATTCGGAAGCCAGCCATCATCAGATTATTGGCATGCGGGGTAGGGCAATGGTGCTAGGGTTCGGGTGTAACCACGTCGCAAAAGAGAGGTGTCACTCGGACAAAATGTTGGTTTATTGTAGTGGCGGGGGTACTATTCTCAGAGTTGGCAATGGCATTTTTCGGTTGGGAGCTGGAAGTTTGCAACGGCCACAACGTTTGTTCACGCAGCCGTTCACCCCGAAACGGCGCTCGAAACTGGCGCACGGTCGGCACCGATTTTGCCACAGCATACCCGTCCGTCGAAGCTGCTTCGAACTGTGGATACACGGCAATAAACTATCACACCAGTTCATCTGAGGCTCTTCTGCCCTCCTGTCGATGTGTTGTTCATACGCTTGGCATTTTCGCGATGACATCGAAGACAGTGTCACGTGCGGCAGTCTATGATCCAATGGTGTTGGTAGACACTGCACATAAGTAGATACCGTCGTCCTCCTTGTCAGATCACCACTTTAGTTCTGTGTAACCTCCTTGGTGGTATCCCAACCACCGTATTTCGAACCTTTAGTCCATGATCCATTTTAGACCCAACATGCTCGAGGTTATCGTTATCTATCTGTCTTCAAGACCTCATGCGTTAGACCCGACCACCTCGACTATCCGCGAACTAACCAACCCCCGCTTTTTCGGCGGCAAAACTCGATGCTGTTCAAGTTGCCCGGTGTCAACTTCAATTTCCGGTCGGTCGGTCGGACCGCGCGTTTAGTACGAAAAACCTCGTTGAGGTTTTTCTCGTCACAAGTGAGGGTGGCGGCGGCGGGGCGGTGTTTTGCAGCGCGGCTCAACCCGGAGGAAAGGTGAGCAAGGGAAGCGGCAAGCCCATCGTGCGGAGGAAGCGCGTGGATTCGGAGCTGGTGACGCCAAGAGCACGCCACGCACGACCCCACAGATACATCGAGTGCATCCAGTGTGTGCCTGTGTACCCGTCGCGCGATTTTCGCTTCTCTACGAGTCGATTGGACCGCGAAACGCCAGTCAGAAGCGAGCGAGAACGCGAGGACGAGGTCATTTGACACGACATATTCGAATCACCAGGCGCCTTTAGAGAGCTACGAGACAGAATGGGAGACTTCCCGCCGCCTGCGAGAACGTCCGTGAAGGCGTCGGAGCTTGTGCACCGAGCGGTGGATAAGAGTTACGAGGATTTCCGGGCGCTTCTACTGCAACTTCCGACGTTACGAGACGACGAGCGTCGCGAGCCGCTGCTCACGCATTTGCTGACGGCGCGCAAGCGTTTCTCGCAGCTACTGGCAGTGCTGAAATGGTCGGTCCAGTCGCCGCTGCTTCAGCAGTGCGATCAGCTTCTCGTGCAGGCCGACACGTACCGCAACCAAGTGAACGAGACGAATGACCGACTGTTCTTCATGCACGCGGATCTCGACCGCGCGAAGGAGCGGCGATACGATCTGAGCACAGCGGTCGACGTGCTGTACGGAGGCAGCTACCTGCGGTTCCCGACCATCGCCAAGCACGCCATGTTCGCGCGTGAGCTGCCGCCTGTGGACGTGGACGCTGCGACGCGAGAAGTGGACGATATCATCCGGTTCCGACTGATAGAAGCCGAGATCCCGGAGCAGTTCACCAACATCCACTTAGACGGAGGCTTCGTGACCTGCGAGGCCGAAGGAGAGTTCGAGATCGTGCTGACGATCCAGGGCAAGGAGCCCGACAGTCTGTGGCGTGTGATCAGCGTCAACTCGGCGCTGAGTGATCCGCACGCGTTCGAGGTCCACGCAAAATCCGCGACGACGAGCTCGCTTCGCATTATCAAGTCGACGGCGCCAGGTCCAGCCCACTACAACCACTTGAAGAACCTCGTGCAGCGGACGATGAACAAGTCGGACAAGCCATTCGTCGACGCGTTCAAGGTCATGCGGGAATTCTGCTCGGCGCTCGCGCTGCAAGTTCTGTCTGCTCAGGGCAGCTTGCTGATGGAGGGCCGCTGGAAGAATCGTCTGCTTGTGAAGTACCACCGCGACCACAACGTGCTTGATCTTTGCTACTGGCCCAAGGCCTGTGTGAAGAAGGAGGCGCAGGCACTGACAGACCAGCAGCGGCTCATCATGCAGCTTCGAGAGTCCGGTAATGGAGACAAGCAGGCGTCGTCGATCCCTCCGTTTCCGGAAAACAGTCTGTGTCTGCGGTTGTCGTACGACGACTCCAAGAGTCAGCTTCTGTCAGCGACGCTGAGCCCGTCGTTGCCTCCAAACCTTCCTGGGAAGCGGGACCTGTGGAAGGCTCTGCAAGTGCCGTCGAACCTGTATTTGCTGAGTGCGGAAAACCTGCTGATCGCTGCGATGCGCGCCCACGTGTCAGCCGCATTATTCAGTGTGGGACGCAGTCTGGTGCTCGAGTCCGCGGAATCTGACGGAGGAACGACGCAGTTGATCACGGGAGAGAAGGTCCGTCTAGAGTGCAACGCATCCGAACTACGGGTTGCGCGTGCGGATATCGGTGGGCTGGAGGAATCGCTGCGCATCTCATTCGACATTCGCGACGGAAGATTCTCGGCTGACTGCAACGCTGTCGCCAAGAATTCCGTTCTCCAGAACGCCGTGCGGCAGTTGGAGCGTGTGTTGAATACGCACTGCAAGATTGAGGTCGGCGGAAGTGACACGACCTATCCGGCAGACTTCGCGCTGGTATCTGGCGACGGAAACAACGAGAAGGCCAGCGAAGTCATCCACTCAAGCGTGCGGAAGGTTCTGTGCGAAGTCGTAGCTCACGAAATCGCACAGATCGGTATGTCGCTCAAGGGCATCGAAGTGATCCGGAACTTGAGCCTCAACTGGGAGCGGTACATCATGTTCCGTCAGCAGCAGGGAAGTCAGGTGGAGGATCTTTCCATATCGGACATGGCTCTCTACTTCCAGCTGACGTCGTCCAAGGATTCGACATGCTACCTCGTGATCGAAATCGACAAGTACGCAGACGTTGACGGTGTGAATGGCTCCGTACCGGAAGATCTTGAAGGTCCTGACCAGTTCGTGCGACTTCCGTGTTTTTCGCTGCTACAAACTGCTGGAGGTTCGCAGACCACTGCTGCAGGGGTTCAGTTTATCCAACGTTTCCCTGCGTTCAAGTACGAGGATCTGCAACCGACATTGCGTCACAGCCACGAAGTGAGTACACCGAAGTTGGGTAGCAAGCGTGCTCGCAGCAGCAGCAACGACTCGATGTCTTCCAAGAAGCCCAACGGAGTGAAGGATCACAGCCATTCTAACGGCGTCACGAGCAGCCATACTGACGACAACGGCCATTCAGCAGACCCCGCTCCACCTCACATCGCGTCCGTGTTGCTGCACGTCATCAGCATTTGCAGCGAACGCATGCAGCTACAGCACTTCGTCAATTTCGCTCGTCGTCGACGGTCGAAGATTCGATACTCTGGCGAAGCAGGCGCAAGCTCTGGGTCTGGCACTGGCGGTCAGGTCGTGACGCTGTCGTTCCCAGAGAAGGTGAATGCCGAGCCGCTCAGAATCCTCGCAATTCAGGGTCATCTGAAACATGGCGGTGGCTTCGAGCTTTGTCTTCAACTGGCCCACCCACCGTTTACTTACGTGCTGCCGAAGAACCCGAAGGACCATCTGATGGCGGAGCAAAGTCACCACGTCAACGACCGCGGCCAGTTGATCTTCCGGTATCCGCCATCAGTTCTGATGGGGGATTATCTGAGCGAGAACCCGCTGGAAGTCTTCATGGTCGAGCTGATCTGCGTCGTGAAGCCGTTGTGTGAGTTGGCGGTGAAGATGGAGAAGATGTTGCGTGCAGTGGGTCGCTACACGAACGAAATTAAGGACGATGGCCACTTCTACGTGGAAAGTGCGGATCCGTTCGCGATTGTTCTGGCCTGCCAAACCAAGAACCCTCGTCGAACGATCGCTTCAGGATCGTCCCCTGACGGCATGGTCACGTATCGCGTAACCATCCAGTTCAAGCAGAAGATGGGCTTTGTCGTCAACTACAGCCACAAGGCCGAGCACCCGCTGATGCACTTCATCCAGTCGGCCTTGAACGGTCACTCCGATCCAGCTCAGCTGCTTGAAGCCCTCGAGCGAACATGCATCCCGATGGGTATTCTCGCCAGCGTGGTCGAGTCTCAATTACTCTGTGCGAAGTTCTACCGTCACGAGCCCGAGCCCGCGAAGGAGGCCAACGGGGCTGCAGGAAACATGAAGGTCTTCGGCATGGGCAAGAAGGGCGGCAAGGGCATGAAGCTTGGCTACAAGACGAAGCTACCTGGCGAAGAGACCGGGTACTACGCCGAGAAGTCGTACGGAGGCGACGACAAGTCGTTCGTGCCAGCAGAACTCGTCTTGATTCCGCGCTCCCAGACCCACGTGCGCTTGTCGTACGGGGACCGCTGCGCAGTTGATATTTATTTCCTAGAGGTACGTGGCAGTATGGCCTGCTTGACTTCTTGACACGTGTCGGTATATCTAACGGTGTTTTGTTTACAGAATCGAACAATCAAGATGCAGAGCTCGTCAGGCGGCGTCCGCGTGCCAAGCTGCCCCGCCGACAAGGGCATCTTGGTCGACTTCCAGAATTTTGGCGAGAAGGTGCGCAGCACGCTGTCGGAGATGGCGTCCGTGTAGGTGTGCGTGCAGTCCAAGGCGACGACCCGAGGAATGAAGAAAAGAAACAAAAGAAGGCGGCGAAGCTGCGATTTTAGAGAGCGGAGGTTGCTGTCCACGTGCGTGCAGTACGGTAGTTTGCCTATATCGGAAAGCAATGACAACTGACGAGACGTGACGCAACAGGAGAAAAGAGAGGGAAATCCCAATCGTTTTTTCATGTTTGTTTAGTGTGTGGAAGCTAGCTACAGGTAGAAAGAAGAAAGCCCCCACGAACGCACGGATGGATCCAACAGCTCGAGCTTACTCGTCCTTCTTCTGGAGGAACGCCTCGAGGATGTTCTTGCGGAGCGCGAAGAGCGTCTTCTTCTGCGGCGTCACGTTTTCGTTGTCGATCAGCGCAGACAGACGCTTGATCTCGCCGGCCACGTACTTGTCGCCCTTGTCCAGGATCTTCTTGATGGCCTTGACGTACAGGTTGCCGTGCTTGGCGGCGTCGCCCGAGAGCTTCTCGACCACGGACTCGGCCTTCTCCAGCAGACCGCTCGAGATCTCGCCGGTCTCCGAGATGATCACGTCCAGCTCCTGGACGCGGCCAGCAGTCGCCTTGAGGCCGCCCTCGGCGTCACGGTGGGTGCCGGCCTTCTCGTTGATGAAGTCCACGAACGAGGCCTTGTCACGGCCGTTCGAGTAGTCCTCTGGGTCGTTCGAGCCAGGCGCGAAGTACTTGAGCGTTGGGAAGCCCTTGACGCCGTAGCGCTCGCCGAGGCCACGGTGGGCATCGGCGTCGACCTTGGCAATCAGCACGTTGTCCTCACCGGCAAAGATCTTGCCGACCGCCTCGTACGTAGGCGCGAGGCTCTTGCAGTGACCACACCATGGCGCGTAGAACTCGACGAGCACGTGCTTCTTGGACTGGATGACCTCGGCGTCGAAGTCCGCCTCGGTGAGCGCAGGCACGAAGCTTGGCGGCTTGACCACACGCACGTTGGAGCCGGCCTTCTCGTTCAGGTACTTGACGAGGTCCTCCTCGCTGCGGCCGCCGCTGTAGTCCTCCTCCCAGGTGGATCCCTTCGGGAAGAACTTGAGCGTTGGGAAGCCGTTGACCTTGTACTTGGAGCCGAGGTCCTTGTGGGCGTCGGCGTCGACCTTGGCGACCACGACGTTGCTCACCTTCTTGAACGACGTGGCCACAGTCTCCCACGTTGGCGCGAGGTTCTTGCAGTGGCCGCACCACGGCGCGTAGAACTCGACGAGCACGTTCTTGGAGCCGTCCACGACGGTGTCAAAGTTGTCGGGCGTGAGCACGACGACGTCCGAGGCCTGCACGACGGCCAGCGCCACGGCGGCCATGGAGCAGAGCAGCTTCCACATGATGATCTTCTAGCTTCTTCTTTTCCAAGAAATCGAGAACTGCCTTTGGCTTTTTCGTATCCGCTCGACTCAAAGGGCTCATGATGATCACCATTCCTCTTAAAACCGATTTGCCCAATGGCCGCTTCAAGAGGGTGGATGTGACTTGAAGTTTGTATGGCGACAAGACGAACACGTGGACCCCTTGCTCGCGAAACCCTTCGGAAGACGATATCGAGTAAGGGGGGTGGGCGGCTGAGATCCATGGTATACAGTGTAGCCATCTTCGTGGGGAAGTCCACGTGACGCGCTCCCGACGCCCCCACAGGTCGCTAGTGGATCTGGCTGAAGCTCATGGGCCTGTGGGGACAGGCGTCTCATGGAGGAGGAATGGAGGACGCTAGATTTTGAAGGAGGGGGTGTATTACATCCATCAAAATCGACACGACACGAGCAATAAAAAGGAGTGCAGGAGGAGAAGGGAGGACGGCGAACGCGATGATATGGGGAATACTGTAGCCGCCGAGACAGCGAGCCAGCCAGCCACGCGGGATTTGGAGCTGGTACAGGTGTGGGTATGGACACAGCTGGGCTCGCGCGTGCGGAAGGGTCTCCACTCCACTGTAGTGGGGAGATTAGTCGACGTACTTGGTCGCGTGCATGACCCCCAGTTCTTCCAACGAAACCGTGGGGCCAGACTCCTCGTCATCCGAGACGCTCTCGTGCTACAGTAGATCACAAGCAAACACATCTTTAGTCTCCTCCTTGGATATGATAGTGGCGGTAGGCGTTGACTGCATTGTACGAACCTGCTTCTTGAGGGCTTCCTTTCGGACCTGGTTCTCCAGGATCTGGACGATCTCCTCGAACGTTGGTCGCATGGACTGGTCGTCGGACGTGCATCGTTCGTATAGGTCACGCACGCTGTCCATGGCGTGTGGGCTGAGCGATGGTCGCAGGTTCTCGTACGCGACCATGTGCATGAGCGTACTACCGGAGACCTTCTTGTTACGGGCACCCTTGGCCTTGATGTCGTGGTACGGGATCTTTCGTGTGTCCAACTCCGAGAGCACTGCACAAAATCAAATAGCGAGTCAGCCGTTAGATCAAGGAAGGGGATAGAACGAGGAACTCTGCGGTCTCACCAATGCCAAAGCTGTACACGTCGGCCTTCTCCGTGTAGCGCTCGCCACGAATCATCTCTGGCGGCAGCCACAGCGGCGTGCCGGTCACACTCATGGTCTCATCCACTGACTTCTCACGGCTCAAGCCGAAGTCGCTGACCTTGCAGCCCCACGTCGAGCTGATCAAAATGAACACGATGCATCAGGATTCCCACATACTGACGATGAATCTGGTTTGGGTGAAGTCGCCGTCGTACCTGACGAGGATGTTCATGCTCTTCAAGTCACGGTGGATGATTGGCGGTTTCATACTGTGGAGGTACGCCATACCACGGGACGTGTCGATGGTCATTCGCAGAACTGGCTCGGCCCACGTGAGCTTGTTCTGCGGGTTGCGAAGCACCGCAAAGAGATCACCACGCTCCAGGAATTCCGTCACGAAACAACTAAACAAACAAACTCAGTCAGTCACACCTTCTCAATGGCCGGCCACAAGGGATGGAGATTGCCACACGTACATGTTCGAGTACGAGTTCCAACTGGCGCCGATGAACTGTACCACACAGAAAAGGAGAAAAAACATCCACCGTCAGTTTCGTGCGCGTCGCCCACTGGATGCCCTCCTCTCTCTCTCTCTCTCTCTCTCTCTCTCTATCTGAGACGTACCTGGACGATGTTGGGGTGTCGGAGGTTCATCATGAGCTGGATCTCGTCGCCGAACATGCGCAGGTTGTCCTCGTTAATCTTGTTACGCAGCATGCGCTTGACCACGACGGGCGTGCCGCAGTACGTGCCCTTGATCACTTCACCGAACGCGCCGGCGCCGATGATCTTCTGCAGCTTGAGATCGTGGAAGTTGATCTCCGCCATGCGCAGGCCCTTGTTGCTGTTCAGCATCATCTCCACGACGTTCTTCTCCTTGTCCTTGAAGTCCTGGAAGTCGACGGTCGGGTCGCGGACCCTCGGTCTGCGGTCGCCATTGGAGTTCGACTCTGGTCTCGGTCGCGTTGGCTCGCGTGGCTCGCGCGGTTCACGAGGTTCGCGTGGTTCACGTGGTCCGCTGTTGCCGCTGTTGCCACGGCCACCGCCGCCGCCGTTCACGCGAGGCCGTTGCGGCTGCTGCGGCTGCTGTGGCGCACGCGTGTAGTCGCCATTATCGTGGCCCGGAAGCTCGTGCTGGTTGTTGGACGGGTGCTTGGTGTAGGTCGGCGCCGTTGAGTCCTTGGACGAGCAGCCACCCATGATGGAAGAGATAGATAGACTACTGCAGTCTGCGCGAGGGGGACGGACGAACGAATGAGCGAGGACGCCGCTACGAGTCTAGGCTAGTAGACGCGGCCTGCCTCTGCTGCGTGCGTGTGGTAGGTAGCCTTTGGCGTGCGTGAGACCGAGACGCAGAGTGCAGCGTAGCGTAGCGTCGGCGGCTTCGCGTGGCGTGGCTTGGCTTTACAGAGTCCGTTGCGAGTCACGACGACGGCCAGCTGACTCTCTGGAAGTAGGGGACCAGAGACCAAGGAAAACGAGCCTCTCTGCCAAGGGATCCCGCTGTTGTGGCGTCGTTATGCGAAATGACAGGTCGCCAACAGATGATTTTGGAGGATTCAGAGATTCGTTAAGAGTTAGACAGTGTGTTAGGAACCGTTTCATGAATTTTGGGAGGGAAGGGTTTTCCAAGACAAACCATTGTTGCCGTGTACCGCGGGTCCCTCCCTCCACAGTGGGCTCGCCTCTGTCAGAGCGGCGCGTGGGTGAGCAGTGAGTGGTCGTTGGGTCCATGCCACTGCTGGATACATCTTGTGTTATGCTTGAGAGATCGTATTTAGAATGGCCAATTTGTTAGAAACACAGAGCAGGATGAGTGCCATGATGGATCAAGGCGACATGATGAAGACGAGATGCCATCATGGCCATGTGTACTGCCCCCGGGGGTTCCATAGCCACTTGGTGGCTGCTGCATATGGCGAGAAAGTACACATACGGACACCGTGCATGGTCAAGGCACAGAGAGGATCGCGCCGAGTTTCCGCACGTCCACGCCTTGCTTCCGAGCCTCGTCCATGAGCGACTGCACGTCACTCTTCATGCTCGAGATCTTGGCGCGCTCCATGTCGGCTTCGCTGCGGCTCTTCTCTTCATCCAGGCTGGATAGTGCGAGCTGCCAAGCCACGCGCCAAGTTATCAGATCACGTTGCCACCGGCATTTCTCAGCGAATTGCGAATAGCGAATAGCGATGTTGCTCACCATCTCGACGAGGAGCTGGCACTTGAACTTTTCCATGTTGGACTCCTCCGTGAGCCGAGAACACCGCTCTTTGAGCTGTGCGTTTTCCTTCTCGAGCTGCTCGTTGCGGGCCTTCAGCTTGGCCGCTTCGTCGATGTATTCTTGCAACGGAGAGTGCTCTATCCTCAATAATACCAGCAAAATCAGCACATACATGGCGCATGAACAAGCGCAATAATGTAGAACCAGTAGCCGCACCAAGCTCCCATTGTCCAGACGCGCCCATGGTCAGCGTCGCGTCGCCGAGCGTGATCCGCACGGGAATCTCTTCCATCGCGTCCTCCTGGCTAGCCGCCGCTCCTACAGATCCGGCCAGCGCGCCTGCGTGACCTCCTCCTGTCGTCGCATTGAGCGCCGCCGCATTCGCTTCCTTCGGACTCGCCATGATCGTCGCGCGAACGATGGCTCCACTTGCGTCCTCGTTCAGGTGGCCAATTTCTTCTGTCGATCCGCAATAAAAATTGGTCACTTCAATCTCAGCAGCTCTCGTTTATGCATTATCACGTTTTGGAGGTGAACAGGTTTTTAGGTTTTTACCCCCTCAGTTGTTGGTTCCATTGGTTCGATTCCGCGCGCTTGAAAGCTCCACAAGCAGCGCAAAGGGCAACCGAAGGCAACGCTTAGAGCTGGATCGCGGGCTGTATCTACGTGCAGGAAGACCGGAGGAGGACGCCAACGACGCAGCAGAGGAAGGGGAAGGACAGACGCAGGAGATGACGTCACGCCCGCCTGCATACGGCAACGGCGTGCCGCCACCGCCGCCGCCAATCGCTGGTGTCCATGTGAGCAATGGACCACAGGGCAACAATGGTGGTGCGGGCTACGCGCCACAGAATGGAGGAAGCAACGCTGCAGTGAAGCAGCAGGAAAACCTATCGCCCGAGGAGGCTCAGAAGAAGATGCTGGAGGAGCGCGCGCGCCGTTGGGCGAAGATGAACGCGAAGCGGTACGGCGAGAAGCGCAAGTTTGGGTTCGTCGAGTCGGTCAAGGACGACATGCCAGCGGAGCATGTGCGCAAGATCGTCAAGGACCACGGCGACATGAGCTCTAAGAAGTTCCGCCACGACAAGCGCGTGTATCTGGGCGCGCTCAAGTACGTGCCACACGCGATTTTCAAGCTGCTGGAGAACATGCCGATGCCGTGGGAACAGGTCAAGGACGTCAAGGTGCTGTACCACATCACGGGCGCGATCACGTTCGTGAACGAGATCCCGTGGGTCATCGAGCCAGTGTACATCGCGCAGTGGGGCACCATGTGGATCATGATGCGTCGCGAGAAGCGCGATCGTCGCCACTTCAAGCGCATGCGCTTCCCGCCGTTTGATGACGAAGAGCCGCCGCTTGACTACGGAGACAACATCCTCGATATTGAGCCGCCTGAGGCAATCACGATGGAGCTGGACGAAGAGGACGACGAGTCGGTGATCGAGTGGCTGTACGACTCCAAGCCGCTGATCGATTCCAAGTTTGTGAACGGCCCGAGCTACCGCAAGTGGAAGCTTCCCGTGCCGATCATGGCCAACTTGCACCGCCTCGCAGGCCAGTTGATCAGCGACCTGATCGACCCGAACTACGAGTACCTCTTCGACAAGCAGTCGTTTTTCACGGCCAAGGCGTTGAACGTAGCGATCCCCGGAGGTCCGAAGTTTGAGCCGCTTTTCCGCGACATCGACGACGACGACGAAGACTGGAACGAGTTCAATGATATCAACAAGATCATCATCCGCCACCAGATCCGAACCGAGTACAAGGTCGCGTTCCCGTTCCTGTACAACAGTCGTCCGCGGTCGGTCCACATTCAGCCGTACCATCGCCCCGCGCTTTGCTACATCAAGACGGAAGACCCGGACCTGCCAGCGTTCTACTTCGACCCGATCATTAACCCGATCTCGCACTTCCGTGTGAACCGCGCGGCTGATCGCAAGAAGGCCGAAGACGAGGAAGAGGATGACGAGGATGAAGAGTTCCAGCTGCCGATGGGCTTCGAGCCGATCTTGGCGGACGAGCCGCTGTACACGGAGAACACGGCGAACGGCATCTCGCTGTACTGGGCGCCTCGCCCGTTCAACCTCCGTACGGGACGAACGCGTCGTGCTGTTGATGTACCGCTCGTGAACCGCTGGTTCCAGGAGCACTGCCCACCCGGACAGCCTGTGAAGGTCCGAGTCAGTTACCAGAAGCTGCTTAAGTGCTGGGTGCTGAACTCGTTGCACCACCGCCCACCAAAGGCGCTCAACAAGAAGTACTTGTTCAAGGCTCTCAAGTCGACCAAGTTCTTCCAGAGTACCGAGTTGGATTGGGTTGAAGCCGGTCTGCAAGTGTGTCGCCAGGGCTACAACATGCTGAACCTGCTCATCCATCGCAAGAACCTCAACTACCTGCACTTGGACTACAACTTCAACCTCAAGCCGATCAAGACGCTGACTACGAAGGAGCGTAAGAAGTCGCGTTTCGGTAACGCCTTCCACTTGACGCGAGAGATTTTGCGTCTGACGAAGTTGATTGTGGACGCGCATGTCCAGTACCGACTCGGCAACGTGGACGCGTTCCAGTTGGCTGACGGCTTGCAGTACATCTTCGCCCACGTCGGCCAGCTCACGGGCATGTACCGTTACAAGTACCGTTTGATGCGTCAGATCCGTATGTGCAAGGACTTGAAGCACCTGATCTACTACCGTTTCAACACGGGTCCAGTCGGCAAGGGTCCAGGCTGCGGCTTCTGGGCACCAGGATGGCGTGTGTGGCTGTTCTTCCTGCGTGGTATCATTCCGCTGCTCGAGCGTTGGCTCGGAAACCTGTTGGCGCGTCAGTTTGAAGGTCGTCACTCGAAGGGTGTCGCGAAGACCGTCACCAAGCAGCGTGTAGAAAGCCACTTCGACTTGGAGTTGCGTGCTGCCGTGATGCACGACATCTTGGACATGATGCCGGAGGGTGTGAAGGCGAACAAGGCTCGTACGATCTTGCAGCATCTGAGTGAGGCGTGGCGATGCTGGAAGGCGAACATCCCATGGAAGGTCCCTGGACTGCCAGCGCCGATCGAGAACATGATCCTGCGATACGTGAAGTCGAAGGCGGACTGGTGGACGAACGTGGCTCACTACAACCGCGAACGTATCAAGCGTGGTGCGACTGTCGACAAGACCGTCTGTAAGAAGAACTTGGGTCGTCTGACTCGTCTGTGGCTCAAGGCCGAGCAAGAGCGTCAGCACAACTACCTCAAGGACGGTCCGTACGTGTCTGCCGAAGAGGCTGTCGCGGTGTACACGACGACGGTGCACTGGCTCGAGAACCGCAAGTTCTCGCCTATTCCGTTCCCTCCGCTCTCGTACAAGCACGACACGAAGCTGCTCATTCTGGCTCTCGAACGCCTGAAGGAGAACTACTCGGCGAACAGCCGTTTGAACCAGTCGCAGCGTGAAGAGTTGGGGTTGATTGAGCAGGCTTACGACAATCCGCATGAGGCTCTGTCCCGAATCAAGCGCCACCTGCTCACGCAGCGTGCTTTCAAGGAGGTGCACATCGAGTTCATGGACCTGTACAGCCACTTGATTCCTGTGACCGACATTGAACCTCTCGAGAAGATCACGGACGCGTACTTGGACCAGTACCTGTGGTACGAAGCCGACAAGCGCAACCTGTTCCCTTCGTGGATCAAGCCAAGCGACTCGGAGCCACCTCCGCTTCTGGTGTACAAGTGGTGCCAGGGTATCAACAACTTGCACGATGTGTGGGACACGTCGAACGAGGAGTGTGTCGTGATGATGGAGACGAAGCTCGAGAAGGTGTACGACAAGATCGACTTGACAGTGCTGAACCGTTTGCTGCGCCTGATTGTCGACCATAACATCGCAGACTACATGACAGCCAAGAACAACGTCGTGCTCGCGTACAAGGACATGATGCACACGAACTCGTACGGTCTCGTGCGTGGTCTGCAGTTCGCTTCGTTCATTTTCCAGTACTACGGCTTGATCATCGACTTGCTGCTGCTCGGACTGACGCGTGCCTCGGAGATCGCTGGTCCGCCAGAGATGCCGAACGACTACCTGTCTTTCAAGGACACTGCCTCGGAAACGCGCCACCCGATCCGTCTGTACACGCGTTACATCGACAAGGTCTACATCCTGTTCCGCTTTGATGCTGAGGACTCGCGTGACCTGATCCAGCGCTACTTGACGGAGCATCCGGATCCGAACAACGAGAACGTCGTCGGGTACAACAACAAGAAGTGCTGGCCTCGTGACGCTCGTATGCGTCTGATGAAGCACGATGTCAACCTGGGACGTGCGACTTTCTGGGATATGAAGAACCGTCTGCCGCGCTCCATGACGACGTTCGACTGGGAGAACAGCTTCCTGTCGGTGTACTCGAAGGATAACCCGAACGTCCTCTTCAGCATGTCGGGCTTCGAAGTGCGTATCTTGCCAAAGATCCGCGCGATCGATGAAGATTTCACGCACAAGGACGGCGTGTGGGTGCTGCAGAACGAAGCTACGAAGGAGCGTACGGCTCAGGCGTACTTGCGAGTCGACGAAGAGTCGATGGCCTCGTTCGAGAACCGTATCCGTCAGATCCTGATGTCGTCTGGTAGCACGACGTTCACCAAGGTCGCGAACAAATGGAACTCGGCGCTCATCGGTCTCATGACCTACTATCGTGAGGCTGTGGTGCAGACCCAGGAACTCCTCGACCTGCTCGTCAAGTGTGAGAACAAGATGCAGACGCGTATCAAGATCGGTCTCAACTCGAAGATGCCTTCGCGATTCCCTCCTGTGGTGTTCTACACGCCCAAGGAACTCGGTGGTCTCGGTATGTTGTCCATGGGCCACGTGCTGATCCCACAGTCAGATCTTCGCTACTCGAAGCAAACGGACGGTGGCGTGACGCACTTCCGCTCGGGTATGTCGCACGAAGATGACCAGCTCATCCCGAACCTGTTCCGTTACATGCAACCGTGGGAGTCGGAGTTCATCGACTCGCAGCGCGTGTGGGCCGAGTACGCTCTCAAGCGCCAGGAAGCGAACGCGCAGAACCGTCGATTGACGCTGGAAGACTTGGAAGATTCGTGGGATCGTGGTATTCCGCGTATCAACACGCTGTTCCAGAAGGATCGCCACACGCTCGCGTACGACAAGGGTTGGCGTGTGCGTACTGACTTCAAGCGTTACCAGGTGCTGCGTCAGAACCCGTTCTGGTGGACGCACCAGCGCCACGATGGCAAGCTGTGGAACCTGAACAACTACCGTACGGATGTGATCCAGGCTCTCGGTGGTGTAGAAGGTATCCTGGAGCACACCCTCTTCAAGGGAACGTACTTCCCAACGTGGGAAGGTTTGTTCTGGGAGAAGGCGTCTGGCTTCGAGGAGAGTATGAAGTACAAGAAGCTCACGAACGCGCAGCGATCCGGTCTGAACCAGATTCCGAACCGTCGATTCACGCTGTGGTGGTCGCCGACGATCAACCGAGCGAACGTGTACGTCGGTTTCCAGGTGCAGTTGGATCTGACGGGTATCTTCATGCACGGCAAGATCCCGACTCTCAAGATCTCGCTGATCCAAATCTTCCGTGCCCACTTGTGGCAGAAGATCCACGAGTCCCTGGTCATGGATTTGTGCCAGGTCTTCGATCAGGAACTCGATGCACTCGAGATTGAGAACGTGCAGAAGGAGACAATTCACCCGCGCAAGTCGTACAAGATGAACTCGTCGTGTGCGGATGTGCTGCTGTTCGCTGCGTACAAGTGGCAGATGAGCCGTCCGACGCTGTTGCACGACACCAAGGACAACTACGACGGTTCGACGAGCACCAAGTACTGGGTGGATGTGCAGCTTCGATGGGGTGACTTCGATTCCCACGATATCGAGCGGTACTCGCGTGCCAAGTTCTTGGACTACACCACGGACAACATGACCATCTACCCGTCGCCGACAGGTGTGCTGCTCGCGGTCGACTTGGCGTACAACTTGTACAGTGGTTACGGCAACTGGTTCCCTGGAAGCAAGCCGCTCATCCAACAGGCGATGGCGAAGATCATGAAGGCTAACCCAGCGCTTTACGTGCTGCGTGAACGCATCCGTAAGGGTCTGCAGTTGTACTCTTCGGAACCGACGGAGCCTTACCTGTCGAGCCAGAACTACGGTGAGCTCTTCTCGAACCAGATCATTTGGTTCGTGGATGATACCAACGTGTACCGTGTGACGATCCACAAGACGTTCGAGGGTAACTTGACGACCAAGCCGATCAACGGTGCCATCTTCATCTTCAACCCTCGTACCGGTCAGCTCTTCTTGAAGATCATTCACACGTCGGTCTGGGCTGGTCAGAAGCGATTGGGCCAGCTTGCCAAGTGGAAGACGGCTGAAGAAGTTGCGGCGTTGATTCGCTCGCTTCCAGTCGAAGAACAGCCGAAGCAGATCATTGTGACTCGTAAGGGTATGCTCGATCCGCTCGAGGTGCACTTGCTCGACTTCCCAAACATTGTGATCAAGGGCAGTGAGCTGCAGCTTCCGTTCCAGGCGTGTCTGAAGATCGAGAAGTTCGGTGATCTCATCCTCAAGGCGACTGAGCCTCAGATGGTGTTGTTCAACATCTACGATGACTGGCTCAACGTCATTACGTCGTACACCGCGTTCTCGCGACTGATCCTGATTCTGCGTGCTCTTCACGTGAGCAACGACCGCACCAAGGTGCTGCTGCGGCCCGATGCAGAGACCGTCACGCAGCCACACCACGTGTGGCCTTCGCTGACGGACGAGCAGTGGCTCAAGGTGGAAGTTCAGCTCAAGGATCTGATCCTGGGCGACTACGGCAAGAAGAACAACGTGAACGTGGCGTCGCTGACGCAGTCGGAGATCCGTGATATCATCCTCGGTATGGAGATCTCGGCGCCATCGCTCCAGCGCCAGCAAATGGCGGAGGTGGAGAAGCAGGCACGTGAGCAGAGCCAGCTGACGGCAGTGACCACCAAGACGACCAACGTCCACGGTGACGAGATGGTGATCACGACGACCAGTCAGTACGAGCAGCAGTCATTCGCATCGAAAACGGACTGGCGTGTGCGTGCGATCTCAGCGACCAATCTGCACCTGCGAACCAACCACATCTACGTCTCGTCCGACGACATTCGCGAAACGGGCTTTACGTACGTGCTTCCAAAGAACGTGCTAAACAAGTTCATCACGATCGCCGACTTGCGAACGCAGATCTGTGGCCTGATCTACGGCGTCAGCCCGCCGGACAACCCGCACGTCAAGGAGATCCGCTGTATCGTGATGCCGCCTCAGCTGGGCACCCACCAGAACGTGAGCATGCCGATCAACCTGCCCGACCACGAGTACCTGGAAGGCATGGAGGCGCTTGGCTGGATCCACACGCAGCCCAACGAGCTGCCACACCTGCCGCCTCAAGACGTGACGTTCCACTCGAAGATCATGTCGGAGAACGCGGCGTGGGACGGCGAGAAGGCCGTCATCATCACCTGCAGGTACGCATTTTGTCTGTCTTACTGCCAGTCTGTTGTTGGACTAGTTGAGCTACTGTAACTGATCTCTTCGTTTTCTTTGCAGCTTCACGCCTGGCTCGTGCTCGCTCACGGCCTACAAGCTCACGCCTGGTGGCTACGAGTGGGGTCGCCAGAACAAGGACAGCGGCGCGAACCCTGCAGGCTTCGCGCCGACGCACTACGAGAAGGTGCAGATGCTACTGTCGGACCGCTTCTTGGGCTTCTACATGGTGCCCGAGGAGGAAGTGTGGAACTACAACTTCATGGGCGTCAAGCACAACACGGGCATGAAGTACGACCTCAAGCTGGGCAACCCGAAGGAGTTCTACCACGAGATCCACCGCAAGACGCACTTTATGAACTTCAGTGCGCTCGAGGCGGCCGAGGAAGACACCATGACGGTCGACGAAGAGCAGCAGAACGTGTTTGCATAGACGAATGCTCAGGAAAACCAACCCCACACAAAAATTGCAGATTAGCCTTTGACACTTTCCGTTTGTTGATTAGCTTATCTTAGCCTCCACTTTCGTGAACTAGCATCTGATCCGCCACTTTGCGGGACAACTGTACTGATTTAGCGAAACGAAGGCTAATCAGCTGGCGGTCGGATCTGGTTTTGTTGGTACTATCGGTTACGAACCGGATTTCAGTTGGGGTTCTTTGGCTTTGTGTGTGGAGCGAGCAGGAGCGAAACACAAGCAGCAGCTCAAGAGGCTGAAGCTCACGAGCGACTCGAAGGGCGAGGCACAAGTTAACTGCCAGCAAAGCGGGGAGCGAGGGGGCGCTACGCGTGACTCGGCGACAAGTAGATAGCGACCGCATTAAGTCAGTGCGTGTAGCTACAAGAGCGTGCAAGTCGCGGAAGGTGAGGCGGCGTGTGGACCGAGTTCTGGCATATTGCGTGTCTTGGCAACGCTGGCATTCTCACGCGTGTTGCGCTGTGGATCTTGTGCATTTGCTGGCTGTAGATTGCAAGGTAGATACCCACGATCCGAAGCGCAATGTCGAACGACTCGCGGGGGAAGGACAACAAGTCGTCGCTCGCGCATCGAGCCCAGCAGAAGTACAAGTACGTCAAACTGTCCTGTCCTACTAACGCCACCATAACGACACCATTTGAGAAAGGCGGTTGGGTCTAACACTAGATGAATGGATACAGTGCGGGCAAGTACGTGGAGGCGATTGACGCGCTGCAGAAGCTGTCGGAGGAGATCGCACCGGAGCGAGACGTCAAGGTGCAACACAACCTCGTGTTGGCGGGCTTTGTGTCGGGAAAGTACGCCGCCAAGGACTTTGAGCACAGTCTGCGCAACCTGCTGAGTGCGCTGGCCGACGATCTGGACAAGAAGCGCACCGGCGTGGACGGCGTGGACACGAGCGGGCTGTCGCTGGAGCGCGAGGCGTCGTTCATCCGGTACAATCTGGCGGCGGCGCTGTTCCAGCAGAAGCAGTACGCGGCGGCGAGTGCCGTGCTGGATGTACTCATGCGCAACATTGAGCCGATCGACGAGAAGGTGGCGATGCACGTGTGCTTTTTGTACCTGGACATCATTCTGCACAGCGGACGCGGCTGTGTGTCGACCGAGCGCGAGCGATACGCGACGTTGAAGAAGGCGCAGTCGATCCTGGCGTACTTGGAGAAGCCCCACGGCTTCAACGGCCAATTGCTGAGCCACGCGGACGACAGCAACGCCACAAACGCCAACAATGGCACGAGTGACAACGCGGGAAGTGAGGCGACGACGTCGGCGGCAGCGGCGCAGCAGGCGAAGAAGGACTCGCTGGACGTGATCGAGTTTCGATTCCGTCTGCACCTGTACAAGTCCAAGATCATGCTGCTGCAGAGCAACCTGAAGACGGCCAAGAAGGAAGTCAAGTCGGCGCTGGAGATCTTCCAGAAGGAGATCAAGGCTCGCGACCGCGCAGAGGACGCCGTGACGCTGTCGCTCGCAGCAAGCGGCGGCTCGTCGCTGGATAAGACGTCGACTGCGATCGGCCACCCGACGCTTGCCGTGCAAAAGTCGACGGGTCTGTTTCTCAAGGCCAACCTCGAGTACCTGCGAACGAACTACAAGAAGTGTATCAAGCTGCTGGCATCCTGTGTGCAGCAGGCTGTGGACGAGAGCATTTTCCTGAACAACATGGGCTGTATCCACTTCCAGATGGGCCAGCGCAAGGCGGCGCAGTCGTACTTTGCGCGGGCACTGGAGGCGTCTTCGAAGCCTCGCAAGACGTCCCAGGAGGCGGTGGTGATTGCGGTGAGTAGTGATGTGTTCCATAGGCTGCTGATTCATGTACTGACAGCTCTATCCCTTTACAGACGTCGTCGCAATACGAGATTATGTACAACAACGGCTTGCACTTGCTGCTCCAAGGCGATTACGCGCTCGCGTTCCGATGCTTCCACGCGTCGTCGCGCTTGTTTTACAACCGACCCAAGCTGTGGCTTCGAATGGGCGAGTGCTGCACAGCGGCGTTTGCCCAGCAGACAAAGCTAGCGGCCACGGCCGGCAACAAGAGCGGCCTCATCCAGGGAATCGTCGGCTCGGGCTCGCATCGCCGAGTGTTGCTGTCGACTTCGCAGCCTGCTTCTGGGGCGGAGGACATCGAGATCCCAGACAAGAACCCCAAGAACAACAACTCGAACGGATCGGCGGCGGCGAGCAATGGTCCGGACGGCGTGCCGAAGATGAACCTGCCGTTTGCGGCCAAGTGCTTCAAGAACGTTGTCTTGCTCTGCAACCAGTTGCTGGAGACTGCTGCGAAGACGAACGGACTGCCGATGGGTGGGGTTTCCCCACTGAGCCGAGGTGTTCCAGCGGCTCCAGTTGGCTTCGACATCGACAGTGCGGAGAGTGCGCAGGCGAGCTTCGAGGCTCTGGATCTGCTGCGCCAGAAGGCGCTCGTGAACTTGTCGTACGTGTACCTGTCGATGTATGAGCCACAGTTGGCGATCACGAGCGCCAAGGAGCTGCTCATCCTGCCCACGTGCTCCAAGCCGAACCGGTGCGTGTTTGTTTTGCTGTGACTGTTTGCGATCGATCACCATGACTGACGTATACTGTTGTATTATGATAGCTTCTTGGCTCGCTCGTACGCTGCCGAGGCCCTGTGCATGCTGTCGCGTGCGCAGGAGGCGACTCAGGTGCTTCAATCGGACCGTGAGTTGATGCAGATGGCAGAGCTCTACGCAAAGGAAGCCAAGATCAAGGTACGATGTTTACGTTCACGAACATCCACTCTAGCAAGGACGCTGTGAGCTCACTGTAATGCCTTTTTGCCTCTTGTAGCCGAACACTGCGCGTGCTGCCGTCCACGTGAACAACGCGACGACGCTGATTCTGCAGGGCAAGGTGGCCGAGGCTGAAGAAAGCGTGTCGCGCGCAGTCAGCGAGAACGCCTCGTGCCGAGAATCGCTGGAGCTTCTGGTGTATTTCTATCTGAAGAAGGGCGACGCGAAAAAGGCGCTGCGTGTGCTGAAAGAAGCCCAGGTCGCGGCGTAACCAGCGAGCGTCGTAGGAGCTTTTGAATCGGCATGAAATGCTTGTACACTGTGAGCAGGATAGGGAATTTTCGCACGAGCCGTGTCGCGAGTGGCCAGCCAGCACCAACCAACCAGCCTCTTAGCCAGCCAGCCAGTCGAGACACCGCCGTGGTACGGTATCAGGAACGAAAGAGATGATGGAGAAAGGAAGAAAGCAATAGCGGTAATGATGAATAGACTGCTCTCTGCCTTGACTTCTAGCACCATAGAGGCTTCACAAAACATGGAGACATACACGAGGTGGCAAGGTCATCATACTCTTCCGCTTGCTGTATTGTGTCATAGTAATCACTACCTAACGCATGCTCGCTTTACTAGGACGTCCGTCCTAGTGTCCACGTGCATGTTGTGCTGTCTTCTCTTCTCGAGCGCGAGGCCCGATCCAATCAGATCCTCTCTGTCTGCTCTGATGTGTGTTGTGTTGTGTTGTGTTGTGTGTGTGTGTGTGTGTGTCTTGTATAGTACGCATCCGCTGCCCACCGAGTTACTCCGCTCGGCCGCCCTCCTTGCCAGATCGTCGTCCGCCCTTGTCGCGACGCTCGCCGTTGGCGTTGCTGCGTGGGGCGCTGCTGCTAGCTGGCGCCTTGCCGTTCGGGGCTTCTGCGCGACGCTCCTTGCCGTCCTCACGCTCCTTGCGCTCGCCCGTGCGGCCGCTCTTCGGCGCGCCACGGCCACCACGGCCGCCACGCGTGTCCGTGCGGAAGCCGCTGCGGTCCTTGTCTGTTAGATTAGCAAAGAGACAGGAGGGTTAGAGACTTATGATAACCACGAAGCTTTGAGCGGACAGATAGAAAGACTTACCCTTGCGTTCAGATCGCTCCTCGACGATGATGACCTTGTCGTACACCTTGAACTCCTTGGTGTCGGCGAGCGCGGCGCGCATGCTCTCCGGCTCGAAGTAGTCCACGAAGGCGAAGCCGCGGCCGGCTGGCACGGTCACGTTCGCGATGGCGCCGTACGGCTTGAACAGCTCACGCAGGTCCGAGTCCTTGGTCTGCGCTGGGATGTCGCGGATGTACAGGCTAATACAACAGTAAAACGTTAGAGATCACCTATCTCATCAAACCAACCGCAGAGATAAAGACAAATACACATACCTCGAGTAGCGCTTCTTCTCCTTCTCCTGAGGAGCAGCGGCCGTGGCAGCAGCAGCGTCCGCTGGCTTAGCAGCCGCCGCAGGAGCAGGCGAGGCTGGGGCCGGCTTGGCCGCAGCCACAGGAGCAGCCTTTGGCGCAGTCGCTGGGGCGGCAGGCGCGGCCGCAGCAGGAGCAGCCGAGAACAGAGCCGCCCACGTCTTTGGCGCTGGCGGAGCCGCAGGAGCCACTGGCTCAGCAGGCTTCACAGGGGTCGCTGGCGTTGGCTTGGCAGGCGCCGCTGGCGAGGCCGGGGTCGCGGCAGGCTTGGCAGCGGCCGCAGCAGGCTTGGCCGCAGCAGGCGAGGCAGGCGTGGCCGGCTTGGTCTCCGACGGCTTTTGCGTGGTCTTGGCCTCCACTGGCGCGGCCTTCTTCACAGGCGAGGCAGGCGCGGCAGGCGCAGCCTTTGGCGACGCGACCTTGACTGGCGACTTGACCTTGACCGGCGAGACAGGCGTCTCGACTGGCTTGGTGACAGGCGACGCCGGCGTCTTGTCCTTCTTGGCCGCCGCGACTGGCGTGGCCGGCTTGGACTTTGGCGCAGGCGATGCCGCCGTGACGGGCGTGCCGATCGCAGCCTGCGTCGGCTGCTTCTTCACGTCCTTTGGCGCAACGGCGACGTCGGCGGCCGACGGCGCAGCCGACGACGCGCCTGGCAGCTCGAGGAAGCGCAGGCAGTCGTTCAGCACGAAGTAGCCCTTTGGCTGCACGGCCAGGAAGAAGGTCTGCACAAACGGCTTGGGCAGCGGGCTGCTGGCCAGCGTCATGACGCCGGTCACCAGCACGAACACGCCGCCGTTGAGCGAGGCCTGGCAGTCGATCGAGCCAATGTCCAGATCCACGCGCGCGCCGGCGTATCCGCGGCTCAGGATCTCGTCGTTGATGGCCTGCTGGCCCGAGATCGGGTCCTGCATGTGCGAGCCAACGCCGTGGCACCAGACCGACTCGTCCTTGTAGAAGCGGTGGAGACTGGCCGGCTCCTTGGCCAGAAAGTGGTAGTACTGGCGCATGAACGTGCTGCCGACGATGGTGGCCGGGTGCTGCTGCGCCGCGTCATGCGGCTTGGTGGCGGTGGTCTCCGGCATCGTAGAGGAAGGGGAGGAAGAGAGAGGGGGGAGGAGAGGATGGAGACGGCAAGCGGATCCTTTGGATTTTGGATTTCGACCGAGTTGGAGCTCTTGGGCGTTGGGGGCCCTCGCCCGATCCACTCCACAGAAGCGAGGGAGGCCACTGTGGGCGGCGATCCAGGTACCTTCGCGCAACCCTACGGTCAACGTTCAAGCAACATCCACCGATTACCTCGCTTGAATGACGTGTAACTTCAAGTCACAATGTGTGTGGGGAAATAGATATATCGATGGATACATAGCGTTAGGTTCGGATTAGTGATGTTAGGTGAGGGAGATGACGATGGGGATGATGATGGCGGCGGCGATGGCGAGCGCGAGCAGCAGGAAGATCATGTGCTTCTGCCTCGCCTCCTTCTGCAGTCGTCTTGCGTGCACGAGCTCGTCGACGCCAGCGCCGATCTCGATGCGGATGTTCTCGACCTTGTGCTGGATCTGGTCGATGCCCTGGCCTTGCTGGTGGATGATCGTGCCGACTTCCTGGAAGAGCCGATTCACGACCACGGCCTCCGACGCGATCTGGTTGGCTTCTAGTACTTCTTCCTTGGCGACCTGGATATCTTCCGCGGAGATCTTGGACACAGCGAGGAAGTCCGAGTCACACAGCAGCTCGCGACGCTTAGCGGCATTGCGCTGCGCCTGCTGCAGATCCTGCATCACCTTGACGAACGTCCGCTGCACAGAACGATACTCCTTGTCGTGGTCTCGTTTGTTCTCTTGCAGGTACGCAGCCAGCGCCTGGTACTTGGCCGATGCTTCGTTGATCTTGGGCGCCACGCGGTCCAAGTAGTGCTCTTCACGCTGGAGCTCTGGGTTTTTGACCTCGACTTCGATCTCTTCGACGAGCCGACCGAGCTCATTGAGCAAACTCTGGGCATCCGCCATGCTCGTGAGCATCGTTGACGCCATGGCTGTTGACGGGGGGAATCGCAGAATTGGTCTCTGCTACAGTAGTGACTGGCATGCTGGTATCTACCTGACTTCAAATCCACCGACCCGTACTCGAAGGCTTATCCCGCCACGTCACAGACAATGAATTGCTGCACCCTGGGGCAATATTGGCCCTCCAAGGCTCTTATCCCTCGGTCGGCCCTGGGGTACGAAGCCCATCGTGACCAGCTCACCAACACGTAAACAAGCGCAGTTGGCAACGGACGATGAGATCAAAAACGCTAAAAATACCTCCTTGGACGATTTGATTGGCTGAAAACACCCAAATTGTCTGTTTATAGACTCCGCAAAAACGACCATTTATAGGTTGAAGCCCGCGTGTCAAAAATGGCTGCAAGGCCTTGGATGCAAAGGCCAGCAGCGCGTGGCTCGTGTTCAGTAGACGCGAGCGCGTCGTTGGCTTGACTTCGCCTTCTACCTCTCCACCAGAAGCGCCTTGAGCCGTCACGTGACTGTGGAGTTGAGTGAGGTGAGACCTTTGTAGTGAATATGCCGACGCTGTTGAGCCCTCGAAGCTCGATCACCAAGATGCCAGAAGATGAGGCTGTGAAGAAGCCCAAGGGCGTCATGGGCCGCATCAAGTCGACGTTTAAACTTGGCCGTCGCAAGTCTTCGTCTTCGTCTTCATCGGCCAGTGCGGCGGCGGCCGCCACTGCGGCGTTTGTATCGGACGACAAGGACGATGCTGCGAATGAGGAGCCCGAGTCCAAGCAGGACAACGACACGGACAGTTACGAGGACAAAAGCAGCGGCGATGACACGCCCACGCCTGTGAAGGCGGAGACGGACATCAAGCACTTTGAAGCTGTGGAAGATGACGACGAAGAGGAGCCAGCAGCTCCAGCGGCGGCGGCGGCGAAGGGCGAACGTGTGGCGACGTTTGAGCTGCCAGCGAAGAGCGTCCAAGAGATTCTCAAGGCCGATGACGACGAGGATGCCGACGAGCAGGAAGACGAGGAAGTCTTTGCGTGTGACTACAAGCCTGGCGAAGGCCCCCAGCAGTTCGAGGCCAAGAAACCCGAGCCGGATGATGACGAAGAGCTCGAAGTGTTTGCACCGGACAATGAAGGCGGCAATGACAATGGCGGTGACGGCAACAATGAAACCCCTCCAGCCCCAGCGGCCAAGCTAGCGGCGGCTGTGATTGAGAAGGAACGTGTTGCCCCGCACGAGTCGGATCTCATGGTCGTCGGAGTCTCACCTGCAAAGTTCCGCACGATGGCAGGACCGAGTCTGTCGCCTGTCAAGCGCAGCCAGCCGCCTCCAGTTGCAAAGCAGGACAAGGACGACAACCAAGAGGCGTCCTCATCCTCTACAGGACCAACACGGTCGGATGCCGAGTCGAGTCTCGGTGATCGCGTCGCGAGTGCTCACTCCACTCGACCCACACGCCAGCCATCAGTGCCCAGCTCACCAGCTCGTCGCGCGCAGCTTCTGAGTGATTTCCAGTTTGGAACGGAGGCTCTGGCTGGCTCGGCGGCTACAAGTTCGCCTGTGCCGTCGTCTCCTATGAAGCGACGAGGAAACGCCTCGCCACAGCCACGTCGGTCATTCCATCGAGACCATGAGCAGCAGCTTTCGATCAACGCGACGGCTGCCTCCGCGTCTCCAGCGGCCTCTCCTAGCCCAAAGCGCAAGCCTGACACGCCAAGTGCCGTGCCGTCGACTCGTGCTCCGCGTATGGAACGCCGCAACTCTCTCCAAGGGATCACCGAAGAAGAAGCCAAGCCCGTTGCGAGTCCCCAAGAGGAAGCCAAGCTCCCACCGCGTCCGTCGGCTCATGCTGGTCGACGACGAGCGGCAGCGTCGATGGAAGCTCCTATTCTCGCGTCCTCCTTCGTAGCTTCAGCTTCACCAGAGATCCACGACGAGACCGGAAGCACTGAGGATCCACACGACTCACCATTTACCGGAGACCGACCACAGGAGTCAGAGAAGGCTCAGGAAGTAGAAGAGACCGGTGCAGGTGCGTTTGCATTCGACGCGGGCGCTGCGATCACACACGAGTTTGGCGAACGCATCGCGAGACTGCTGGGCGCTGACCCGTGGGGCGATCGCCAGGACGGGTTTGACGCCATCGTGTATCAGATCAAGAAGACCGACTTGGCCAACGCCAAGAACAAACGGGAGCTGTTCTGTGCCGCAGTTGCCGCTGTCCAATGTGGTGTAGAAGACCGCGTGGCGCCTGTCATGTACTGTGCACTCGAGTGTCTGAAGGGCGTGCTGAAGGAGTACTCACCAGTGTTTGACCGATCGTTCCTCAAGTACCAGCCCATGAATGAGCAGTTGTCTGGACTCGCGAAGGCCGTCGTAGGAAAGCTTGGCGACTCGAACAAACGCACGCAGCGAGAGGCCTCTCAGGCCGTCTTGCGACTCGCCAAGCTCAAGAAACTGCACGTTTTGCCGCATGTTCTGCTTCATTTGAGTGCCAAGGAAGTCGCTCCTCGCCAACGAGTGGAGACGCTGCGTATGCTCGTGAAGGAACTCGGTGTAGACAGCAAGACGGCCATGAACGTCGAGGTTGTGATGCAGTTTGCCGTGCCTGTGCTCAAGATTGCCGACGAGAAAACGAGAAAGGCGGCTGTCGAGTTGATCGCGGAGCTGCACATGATCAACGGCCAGGCTGTGAATGCGCAGCTCGTGGGCGTCAAGCCGGAGATGCTGCGAGTGATCAACCGCCGCGTGGACGAGCTACTCGCAAAGAAGGAGGAGGAACGCCAGCAACAGCAGCAGCAAGCCGCGCAGAACGCCAACCAGGCGGAAGAGGCGGCTAATGACAGCGAGTCGGCGATGCAGCTCGTCGCCGTGCCTGTGGAAGACTCCAAGCCGGTGCAGGCGTTAATGGAGACCATGCTTCAGCAAGCTCAGAACGTCGTGGGGCCTGTGGCCTGGCGGAAGCTCGAAAGCAAGACCTGGAGCGACCGTAAGGAGGCTCTCGTAGACCTGGACAAGACCATCACGGAGGCCAAGTCCGACCTTCGTGACGTCAAGCCGGCGTTCAACAGCGTCGTGCAGCACAACTTCTTGGCGTACTGCACGGTCGTGTACAAGAGTCTCTCCGACAGCATCGCGCCTGTCGTGAACAGCGCCATGGATGGCTTCTCGACGCTCATTAAGGTGTACGGACCGTGTGTGGAGTGGCGAGAAGAGGCCGTGCGGGACATGATCCTGCTCACGATCATGCGGCTCTTTGGCACGATGCAGAAGCCCAACAACCGCACAAACCGCGCGGCGTGTCGGTGTATCCTCAAGCTCACGCGGCTCACGAACCCACACACGCTGCGGTATGCGCTGTCTTGTGTGTTTGCCAAGGAGACGGACGCGCTCGTGCAGATGCACTTGCTGCGGCTGCTGATCCCAGAGTTTGGCTTCCAGTCCGACGGCATCAGTGCGAGCCAAGTGCTGGACGTCGTGGCGACGGCACTGAACCACTCGAACGACAAGGTCCGCAAGACGGCGATCGACGTGGCGCTGTGTACGCAGCGGCTCGTGGGCAAGGACTTCATCCTCAAGAAGCTCACGGACGTCGTCAAGCCCGTGACGCTCAAGGAACTGGAGAAGAACTTTGTGGATGTGGACATCCAGAAGGACGGTGAACGGCCGCAGACCGTCCACGCGACCGCCGTACCCACAGGGGCGACTGCGACCAGTGGAGGCGCACTGCCTCCTGTGCAGTTCGGCGGCAGTGGCGGCGAGCACTCGCGCCGGCAGCTCAATAGTGCCCCCGTGGGGCTGGGCAAGCTCCACTGCACGCCGCCGACGGAGGACGACCGTGAAAGCGACTCCTTCGCCAGCTCCTACCGACGCCCCACGGTGCTCAGCAACGAAGAAGAGAACCTCATGGACTCGATCCTGGGCAGCGACGACTTCTAGACACAAAATGATTGATGACTCCCTGTATGCTAAACGACTAAAATATGAACCCATTCTGAAAAAACTCATTGATCCTAGTTTAGACATCTATTTTAGGGCACCCGAAATCTTTAAACATCTATTTTAGGGCACCCGAAATCTTTCGATATTTTGTCGCTTGATGCGCATCCCGTCCATCGAACGAATGGATCTTTACTTACTCACTCTGCCACGACAGACTCCACGAGTATGAGGCTGTGGACGCTAACGCCGCTTGCTACAGCGCTGCTGGCTGCGTGCGCTCGTGGTGGCGGTGTCTGCAAGCAGCTCCGCGTGCCTTCCGCCAGCATTGAGTATGCGATGGTCCACATTGCGTCGTTCGACGAAGTGTACAATCAAGCCGTCAACTTCGCGTCTGCCTACCACCTTCCTTCGTTCAAGACGGCGGATCTGACGCGCCAGCTTCTTAGTGCGATGGAGGACATGGTGCTCTACCAGACCAGCGAGGCCATGGTCAACATCACGCTGGACCACACGCTCCGGTACTCCGTGTCCTTTGAAGATCCATTCGACGCGGGTGCAGTGGTGGAAAGAGACATCCTCTTCACACCAGAGCACCCAGTGCAGGACACGGTCAAGGCGTTTTGCGAGGAGAACCGACTGGGTGAAGGGTACCATGAAAGGCTGCAGCCGCAGCTCGTACAGCTCCTCGTGCGAGACTGGGGCTGTGAGACCGACGAGAGAGCGAACGCGAAGCCAGAGCCTGTGACCCACAGCGAGTCAACAGCTTCAAAAAGAGCTACTGGCTCCTCAGCCAAGCCAGCCGCGCTCAAGATCCGACGCAAGCCAGCTGTGCCCGTGCTCGCAATTGGTGTCGATGGTGGGAGCAGGCAAGTGGAAGTGTCTGCCGATCAAACAATCGAACTCCAGGCGACTGTGTTCTCCCAGCAGTGGAGGACGAGCCTCGAGGACTGCTTAGTGGTACGGGACGCGATGCACAACATCACACACGGCCACCCAGCGTTTGCCAAGCCGGTGAGGAACCGAACGAGTGCGAAGACGACTGAGCTGCAGCTTCACTTGAGCAGCCCCAAGACGGACGTCCTTCACCGTCGCAGCGAGAAGTTATACCTGGACGGCGAGTGGTGGAACATGACGACGGGAGAAGCAGTGACAGGCAGATACAATGTCTGCGTTCACGTTGATCTCGCGCTGGAGCCACTCGCCTGCACGTTGTTCCCACCGAAGGAGATTTGGTACATCCGTCCAAATGCTATGTCGCACGGCCACCACGTCTTGCTCTTCTCGAAGGGCATCGACCCACCACAAGAAAACCACGATGACAACGACGATGATGACGACGACGAAGACGAAGATGAGAAAGACGGTCAAGTTAAGGAAGAGGCCCCTCGACCTGTTCAGTACATCGCAGCTCAGCACTTTTGGGTCGTCTCGCCGACGGTCGAGATCAAGGACATCCAGTTGGAGGACGTGGACTCGAAGGTCTTTCTCAACTTACAGATCCAGACGACGGCAGTGGATCTTAACGACCCGGAGACCCGCGTGTGCGTTCTGGTGGACGCGGAGCTCGAGTGTTTCAAGAGCGAACGGATCCAAATCGAAGCCACGATGGGCGTTCGCGACCAGATCACGACGCTGTTTCGCGTGCCAGTCTTTGGCGTCAGCAGCGGTCAGCACACCATCAGCGTCATGCTGTTCAACAGCGTCAAGAACTCGTTTGCGTCCACGGTGCCGATGAAAATCGGCTTCTCACTGACGCCGGGACAGCAGCTAATCGCTCGAGACAGCTCGTTTCTGACGGAGCCGCCGCTTGCGACCCACAACAAGCTGCCAGTGCAGTGTCCACAGGCGCTGCCGACTGCAGGGCTCGCGTGGATCTGCGATCTGTGGCGCCACGAGTGGGGACGGTACTCGCAGAACGGAGAGGACGGCGTGATACAGTCCATCTTCCACAACGTAGGCGTCACGAACCGCTACTACGTCGAGTTTGGCACCGAAACCGGCGAGGAATGCAACACGAGATACCTTCGTCTGAACCAAAACTGGACGGGGCTTCTCATGGACGGAGGCCACGAAAACGCCGAGATCAACCTCCACCAAGAGTGGATCTCACCGGAAAACATCAACGAGCTGTTCACCAAGTACGACGTGCCCAGTGAGTTTGATATGCTGTCGATCGACGTGGATTTCAACGACTACTGGATCCTGGAAGCCATCGACCGCACGCGCTTTTCCCCGCGAGTGCTCGTGATCGAGATCAACTCGCATATCCCACCGGACGAGGCGCGTGTGGTCAAATACAGCGGCCCAGAGACGTCGTGGGACGCGTACTCGTTGTTTTTCGGCGTGAGTGTGGGCGCGATGCACTTGTGGGGACAGCGGAACGGCTACTCGCTCGTGTACTGTGAGAGTCGCGGCGTCAACTGCTTCCTCATCCGCGACGATGTCCTTGCGTCAGTGGCGACGGAAGACGATGACGATGTGTCGCTGGTCGTGAGCGACGTGCTGCGCGCGCAAGACCTCCACACGCCGCCCAACTTCTTCAGCAAGGGACTCAAATACCCACCGCCGAGGCCCGAGTCTGGGGTTGTCGAAGAATGGGTCTGGCTGGATGAGCAGGAAGAGTAGTGTCGTGCGAAGTAGTTTATTAGAAAGGCGACTGTTTGTCTAATCGAACCATGACACTCGCACACACAGTGCTCGTCTCGATGACCCACAGCGACGACGACGCCGTCAACGACGATGATGACAGTTCACTAGCCTTTGTATGCGTCTCAGTGGCATCCAACTGCAGGAACACGTGACGCTCTGGCGTCACCACTCGCTGGATCACCGTCACCACTCTACCGCACGGGATTCGCCCGACGGGCGGCGCAGCAAGCGACGGCTCCTGTCTCGTGGGCGCTCCGCTCTCCTGCACACAGCGATACTGCTGCTGTTCCGTGGACGGCCCGTCGATCTCATTGAGTACGGATTCATTGTCCAGCGTACGCTCGACGACCCACGCTGGCCCGTCAAAGTACCGGTCGTGGAGTCTCAGAAACACGACGCCGTCACTGGCGACGTGGCACTCGACGACTTGGACCACGTCGCCGTACAGCACGTAGCCGATCTCCACGAGCTCCAAGTCGGGCGACGTGCGGACTTTGCAGCCTTCGATCACACAGCGGAAGTATCGAGACACCGTCGTACTGGCATCAGTTACCCAGGGGCCACTGTGGGGCTCAATGAAGAGCTCATTGCGGATCGACCGGCAGGGCACCCAACCGTCGCGGGGCTTCACAACAGTCGTAGCTTTCGACTCGTCGGCCTTGTCGTCCTTACGAGACGGAGACGAAGTCGCGAGTACAGTGGATAGAGACTCGAGCTTGACCATGGGGTCGCCCTGTTCGTTGTAGATCGCGTGGGTGGCCTTGAACACGCGGCCGAGTGGAATCGTACCTAGCAGAGGCGACGCGATGTTGCTCTTCGTGCGCACGCCGACGCCGCCTGTCTTACCGCGGTGGCAGCAGCGGTAGTGCTGGTCGTAGCTCCACTTGCCCACGAGCGTGCTACTGACCTTGGCGGCCTCGCGCTCTAATTGCGCGACGCATTGCTTGCACTTGCCGTCCAGTTGGACGTACTGGCGCTTGGAGAACTGGTCGTCCGGCAGATCCTGGAAGCACTGCACGCAGCGCTTGAGCTTGCGGCTGCGTTCGTGCTCTTCTCTCTCTTGCAGCAGCGCCGCCGCCACACAGGCCTTGCATTTCCTGATCAACACAGTGGCGTATGAGTCCCTGAGAGGAATACCCCTCCGTTCCTAGTCATATAACGTACGCTAGCGGCCGCGCCAGTTGATTCCGAGAGTAGCTTTCCGTTGGCTTGTCTTCCTTACACACGGCACACACTCGCAGTAGCGCAGTCGTCGCCTCCTCCGCCTCCACCGCGCGCATTACGCGAGCCAACGCCGTCTCCATTTTCACCGCTTTTTTTCCATTGGAAGCCAACCAAACCACTCCAAACACCGAATTTAACCACTCTGAACACACTAAATTAGGATATAACCTGGAATACGTGTTTACGTATTTTATGTGGTCCACTCACTTTGAACCACCCAAGGGGCCTGACGCAAACACCAACACGCCACGCAGGTCCAATCCAATGCACCGCCCAGTCCAGCAGCTACGGTCTCCTCTCTCAGTCTCTCAGAACGGAACTCTTCGCTTCCAGAAGAAGCCGCCTCTCTCACTCACTGCATCACTAGGACGCCATGAAGATCATCGACAAGATCCAGCAGAGCGTGGACAAGGGCGACGTGTTCTACTCGTTCGAGTTCTTCCCGCCCAAGACGCCGGCGGGCGTGGACAACTTGTACACGCGCATGGACCGCATGGCGTCGCTCGAGCCTCTGTTTTGCGATATGACGTGGGGCGCCGGCGGCAGCTCGGCGCAGCTGACGATCGAGATCAGCGCCAACGCGCAGAAGTTCAGCGGCCTCGAGATGCTCATGCACATGACCTGCACGAACATGGCGGAGCAGGACGTGCGCAAGTCGCTGGACGCCGCCAAGGACGCCGGCATCCAGAACATCCTGGCGCTGCGTGGCGACCCCGTGCGCGGCGCGTCGAGCTTCAACGACTGCGACCTGGGCTTCTCGCACGCTGTGGATCTCGTGCGGTACATCAAGACCAACTACGGCGCCGCGTTTTGTATCGGCGTCGCTGGCTACCCAGAGGGCCACTCGGAGGCCACGGACCGTACGACCGATATCCAGTATCTGAAGGAGAAGGTCGACGCCGGCGCCGACTTTGTGATCACGCAGCTCTTCTACGACGTCCAAGTGTTTGTGGACTTTGTCAAGGACTGCCGTGAGGTGGGCATCGCGGTGCCGATCATCCCGGGCATCATGCCCATCCAGAACTACAGCGGCTTTGTGCGCATGACGTCGTTCTGCAACACGTTCGTGCCGGAGGATATCACCAAGGCGCTCGAGCCGATCAAGTACAATGACGAGGCCGTCAAGGAGTTCGGCGTCGAGCTCGGCATCAAGATGTGCAAGCAGCTCATGGCGGCGGGGGCTCCTGGACTCCACTTTTACACACTGAACTTGGAGCGATCGGTGCGTCGCATCTTGGACGGACTGGACATTCTGTCCAACAAGGCGACGCGTCGTGAGCTGCCGTGGCGGCCATCGACGCTCGCGAACCGCGCGACCGAGAGCGTGCGTCCGATCTACTGGTCCAACCGCCCAAAGAGCTACGTCCAGCGCACGGCGGCGTGGGACGAGTTCCCGAACGGCCGATGGGGCAACAGTGAGAGCCCGGCGTTCGGCGACCTGAGTGAGTCCCACTACGTGCACACGTCGCTGTCGTTCCAGGACCGCAAGGCCATGTGGGGCGAGTCGCCGGCGACCAAGGAAGACATCCACGCCACGTTTGTCAAGTACGTGCGTGGAGAGATCAAGGCGTTGCCGTGGTGTGACACGGCACTCCACTTGGAGACCAAGTCGATCCAGGACCAGCTTGAGACGGCCAACGCCGCGGGCTTCCTCACGATCAACAGCCAGCCGCGTGTGAACGCTGCGCCGTCGGACGACCCGGTCTTTGGCTGGGGCGGAGCCGGTGGCCACGTGTACCAGAAGGCGTACGTCGAGTGCTTCGTGTCGCCCGAGAACCTGAAGAAGATCATCGAGAATGCGTCCACGATGCGCTACATCCAGTACCATGCTGTCGACTGTCGTGGAAACTCGTACTCCAATGCCGGTAAATCGGCCATTGCGGTCACCTGGGGGGTCTTCCCGAACAAGGAGATCCTCCAGCCCACAATCGTCGACAGCTCGAGCTTCTTGGCGTGGAAGGACGAGGCGTTCTCGCTCTGGCTCAAGCTCTGGGCGTCGCTGTACGACGACGAGAGCGCGGCCGCTGAGATCCTCCACGAGATCCACGACTCGTACTTTCTGGTGAGCATCGTGGACAACGACTTTATCAACGGCAACATTTGGAAGCTGTTCGGTGAGCTGGGTGTGGCTGCCATCAAGCCGTAAATGCGGTTGGGCAGAGAGAGCATCGATGCGAGGGATGGAGAAGAAAGAGATGAGAGGAGATGAGAGCTAGGAAGTAGAGGGGGCCACGCGCAGACCACACGCCTCTCTTCCTCCGGTCCGAGCGCATTACTTTTGCGCTTGGCGGACGAAGACAAGGCGCTGCGTGCGGCCAAAATGGATGAATCGATCAATGAATGAACGAACAAAAGGGTTGCAGCCAAAGAGCTCACCCGATGCATCAACGTACTGTATCTTGACCACCGTCTCGAAATGACTTAGAAAACGCAATATCGGGCGCCTCACGAACCTCATCGAACTTGGCAGCGAGTCAAACAGGCCGAAATTGCACGTGGCTTGACGCCAAATCGATTTATCGTGCGACACAATTGACAATGCAACGCAAAATGAATCACATCGCGTCGCGTCGCGGATCAAACGTGCCTGCATGTGCTCGTTAGGCCAACGATATACGAACCCACGCGCTCCAACGCAAGTGGTTTCCGAGGCTTGCTGACAGAAATGACATGAATCGTCGACCTGTGGCAGGCCGCGCAAGTGAAACTGCGCGGTCGCTATTTCTCCGAAGCGGTTCCACGAAATCCTCCAGCACGCCAAGCAGACGCGTCGACGGCAGCATCTTGGTATGATGCTTCTCACGCCGCTGCCAGGGTTAGTCTTGATTGTGGTGATGGATATACGAATATTTCACAAATGCTCGCTCACTGACTGCAGTTTTTGGAAACGCCTGGAGTACTGTATATGATACTCAAGGCGTCGACTACACGTTCCAATTCAAGTGGATACACAAGCAACCAGCGGCACAATGATGATGGTGGACAAGAGGCACACAACTTGTATGTCAAATTGCCACATGAAGGTGGTTTTTGCGAAAGCTTTGTGACGCTAACACGACAAAGGCCCTGCTCGAAGGAGATATGTTGTTGATACAACCCATCGGAGAAGTGATCGCAACCCTCAACTGAGGGTTGCGCAGTGGGCAAGCTGGAAGGGTTATTGATAGAGCCGCGTCGCGCGAACGGACGATCGAGTGCTCAAATTTAGAACGTCGCAAAAGACTCGGTCACAGCCGTAAAGCCAACACCCTGGTCTCTGGCCGTCGGCAAATGTATTCGCTGTCGGCGTTCGCGTCAATCGATATACAGCTCCCAATCCAAGTGTCATTGTTCTGACCGCGAGTGGCACCACGCGCTCTCACTTCTGTACTCGCGTCTTCACCCCAGCAGCTCTCAAAACTATCAGTCGATGACTGTTACCTCTCGCATCTTGGATGCGTGGGAGGCAGCGCAAGTGGAGCTCCGCGGTCGATATTCGCTGAAGCGGTTCCACGAGATCCTCCAGCATACCAGACGCACAACGCGCTGGCAACACATCGGTGTGATGCTGCTGACGCCGCTTCCAGCACTGTGTTTGCTCATCCTGATGGACTTGCTCCCGCTGAACCCCCCGGAGGACGGTGTTCGCCACCAGACAATCAGTTTGTATCTGCGCGTGTACATGGTCGGATCGATCTCGACCTACATGGCGTCGGCCCAGGCACAGGAAAGCTCGCCAACGCTGCCGCTCTCCACTGCGCGGAAGCTGTGGATCGCAACAAGCTCAAGCGCGGTGTGCCTCGCAACGTTCGCTGGTCTCGGTGAGCTCGTCGGTTTCCCGACACCTT